>JAQIVE010006040.1:0-12041 GCA_034698285.1 Sminthurinus bimaculatus | reverse complement strand
CAAAATTGTGCTCCGGAGAAACTCCACCAAAATTCGAAAAAAAATATTTGGCAAAAATGACCAAGCACTCCACACTCGTGTGTCCTTCCTCTACAACATGGTACCATAGCCGTAAGGATCCGTGAAGAATTATAACTACTAGCGAAGAATTCCGACGGTAGGTTTTCTGGATTTTCCCTTTGATTCGACAATCATCCTCCTTAAGACTTAGAAACCTGTTGGAAACAAGATGATTACACTCCATACTCCTCAATTATACATAATCTCATATGCGGTCACGTCTCTTCCACATTCTCTCTATGTTAGTTCTATCTAGGCTCTGATCATTCCATTCTCAATAACAGCTGTACGTCTTTTAATTTTATCTGCATAACAAATTTTTCCAATCTTGTTTGGTCTTTAGAGTATGTATCTTGTGTTATCTCACATCTGATTTTGCAGCTGGAGTTATCCAACATTGTTGTTTGAAGCTGAATGCTACGATTGTGTTTACTATTTCCAATAATATTCAATAATACTAGTAAATTAAGTATGCAAATATGCATAGCATTAGAAATCTTCTGAATATTACATTTACGTAATAATTGGAATGGGCCCCCCTTCTGCTTGGCATTCCTTGTTCAACGTTTTATCATATCTAAAATAGACCGTTGAACGATCATCGTTTCTCTTGATTTTTCCGGGCACCTGCTTTAACAGACTTGGTCCTATTTTATCATTTTAGTCATGTACGGCTTGATCCATCATGTAACTTTTTTGTATAGCAATGATAATTTGTGTTCAGTAATATTTTAACACTTCCTCCCTTATGTGTTTTTAGCGGTTTCCCTTATTCTCGACAGCCTGGAAGACATGCAGTTGTTAATAACTCCCCACAGTTCCCAATTACCACCCGGAATCCTCGATGACACCAAGGTAAGTGTTTTTTTGTTCTATCCATACGAATAAATTTGAATTTTTTCATCATAGTAAGAGACAATGAGACGTGATGGTCATAAATCATGTCAATGTTTCCCCGACAAGAGAAACTATGAAAATAAAATAACCAAATTACTCTTTTTTCTTTCTCTCTAATTTATATTTATAGCTTTCATCCATCCTTGCAATTTTCGACTTGATTTCAACGAATAACCTGAGTACCAAACCTATTCCGCTTCCTGATGCTGTGGACACGGTGCGGGACTGTTTAGACACTGTACTAGACTCGTTAGAAACTAGAGAAACTTCTGACACAACGCTCACACAATTGGAACAGTTACGTTTTCTTCTGTCACAGCCTCACTTTCAGGTACTACATACTATGTTACATACTTTGCAGTTGGTCTTTTGATTCTTTTTTTTTCATGTTTGCATATTTTTTGCTGATAAGTCCTTTTGCGTCATGAATGCGCCACCACGAATACCTACACATTGTATTGCGTATCTATTCTGCTGCGTATCGTTTTTGCTTTCTCCAGGGTGTCTTATTTTCTGTAGGTGTTATACATGGTAGTAATACTCCATCAGAAAGACTTCGGCATAAGAATTGGGTGACTACTTTATTACTTTTGTCTCTCTGTCTTCTAAGAAAGATGTAAGAAATTTTTATGGCGAAAAAATGCAATGGAAAATGTACCATTCATCGTTTTTGTATGGGAAGAAAGTACCGTCTTCGTCAACCAAAGACTGTCATAAAACTATTGGAGAGTCTGAGTTTCGGATGTACATATTCATGTATACATTGGTGGGTTTTTCGTCGCACATATGTTATCTCTGTGCTATATCTATTATAATAATACGTATGCTGGAGCTTCCTGGGGTATATTTAATTTATAAACACAGTATCATGTATAAGGCATTATAAAATGTTTTATCCGACACTAAGTAAAATTATGATAGGCAGATTACAATGCATTATGCATGGTGAAATTTCCATAAAGTAGTATGTACAGAGTATAAACGTCCTTATAAAATATAATACACGCCTCTGTACACTGTACAGTGTGCTCATATTCAATGCCTTTTTATACAGAATACGCTTGGGGAATAAATGCAAAATATTCTTGATGTAAGTATAACTGTAGTAAAACATTTCAACATAACATGGCATTCTTTTTTCTTGAAATTAAAAGGTATCGCTTTGAGAAGTATTATTTAATATTACTGTATACACAATAATAATACAATATATGCAATAATGCACGTCGTCGTATTATACGATACTAGATTGGATGAAACGTCCAACGGGTACACAGAAAGAAATACGAATAATTCGGAGTCTTCCAACAACAAACACGTCGTTCATGGACAAAATTAGCAGGATAAAATTTCATTTTCTACCATACTCTATAGCACATGCACACCGTGCATCCGTCATGCAAATTATCTAATTTCTACACTTTATCCTCGTATTAGCTAACAGTGTATAACGGTTGGTAATCGGTTCGAAGTTCGAGTACTTTGAAGTACATAAAACGAGATAGGGTAAAGGAAAAATACTTTTTGACCGTGTTTTACGGTGGCGATTGAATTTTATGCTTTTTGCCACTTTTCACCAGCAAAGTTTTGCTCACCATCCTCACTCTCACTAAATGCGACACTCGTGCACGCACCTATAACCTAGATGTCCGTATGAATTTGTAATGGGTAATATATATTATATAATATTGCCTCCGTGCTACAATTGGAAGTGGTGAAACAGAGTAAGAGATCCTTCGAAAACGGTAAAAGTATTCTTAAATGATCTATAGCCTTCTAGATACATTGCATGAAACTGCATGCAACTGTATGCATAAATATAGCAAATGTGTGATGTCTAAACTTTATCTGTCAAAGTTCTCTTCCTCTGGTCTCGTTCTCTCTCTCTCTCTCTCTCTCTCTCTCTCTTGTTTTCTCCGTCTTCTGTCTCCATTTTCTTTTTGCCTCTCCAATTTTCCTTTTCTCTATTTACGTATGTATATGCATAGTTCTAGTGAAAGGTATCTAAAGAGGGAAAGTTAGAGAAGCTTTTAAGCTTGTTTTTAAAACTCGCTGGTACGAAGGCCATCAATTTTTCCAGTTCGGTATTTCACGGCCGATCGGTTAGAATGGCATCATATGAGAGAAAATCGGAGAGTAACAGCTAGGAAAATCGAAATAGAATACGATAGCAATTGTAAGAGTGGAGCAGTAACAGTAACTGTAACTGTAGTCGTAGTAACTGTTAGAAGTGAGATACTATGAGAGTAGAGGCTACTGGCTGGCAGCTTTACCTCATGTTGCCTTGGCTCCGCTGGTGAGTCAAGTAGTATCTGAGCATGTACCATATGGATAAATGAAAGAAAGAATGAAATACACACACATGTACATGTACATACGTGAATCTATATACCAAGTGAAGTAGATATGATGAGAAAAAGAGAGAACTATTAGAAAGTACAGCTGTCTACTATTGTACTACACAATGAAGTACAACTGCAGCGGCATATAATATCTGTAGAACCTAGTGCAGCTTAGAACCCGAGTTTTGGAGACACATATCTTATTAAGTACTTGACATCAGTGTGTAGTGTGTGCGGCATTTGTGCAACTGTATACATACGTGTACATTTGTATTGCGAATAACACAGATATGACTAGGCTTTTAGCAGTATTGAAATCGGAATGTAAAGATACAAGAAGAGAGGAAGAACTAGAGGACAACTGAGAAATGGAGGATGCCAATAGTTATAATATCTCTACCTTTCTATGCAGCATTGACATAACGTGCATAGAAATCGTAGATGATAAGGAGAAAGCAATGGGAAAGTCGGTTTGTTTGTATACACGCAAATATGTAGTTCTACTTTCTCTTTCTCTCTTCTTCCCGTGTACATAGTAGAAATGATGATGATGATAGGATGGAAATTCGAAGTCCTGTCACTATCTATGTACCGTTCTTCCTCTTTCTCTCTACACTTTCTGTATACTATACTGTTTGTTACTCCCATCCACAAATCTACAGATATTCTCTTGTTCTGAGTTGGCGCTTTACTATCAATCTCTACTAGCTCTCTCTCTCTCTCTCTCTTTCTTTCTTTCTTTGTGTGTTTCATATATGCAAGAGTATAATGTTCAATCCTGTATTTTGCTACTTTACTCGTACTCTTGAACAGGAGCAATATTGGACAAGGTTTAATCGTCATAATATAGGTTAAATATATATGTAGACTTACATATTTTCTATCGGGAAGAATAGGAATTGGATGAATTGAATTTACTCAACTAAATTGCCATAATTCGAATTTATATTTCATGATTTCATAATTAATTTCGTTTCCTCCCTCTTCTTTGTTTCATTTCTCCGAAGTCGACTCTTTTTTCCGTTCTGGTTTCCCCTCTTGTCGATATATCTGTCTAATTTGACTGTTCTTAGTGAACCTTGCAGTATAATCACAATAGAGATTCTACGTAAGTATTGGAGAAAGTAATTGAGTGGAGATGTAAGAGAAATGTCGCTATTCTCCTAGTTGTAATAAAAGTAGCATGTAGTTAAACTTTACATGCCACAAATTGGAAATTACTTAGAAACAATACGTTCCAAAACCAGAGAATTGAATTGAATTTGCTTATGAGGCCGGCTGAATGACTATAATATAAGTTACAAAATGTGCACATTATATTCCGTCCATATTTTATCGTGTAGCAAAATTGTTATACTATGACAACCAATGGCTGAAAATGGATTACAAATATGTGCGCTGCGAAAGCTTGGTTAGTACAAAGTAACATTTTACAATATACAAGATACCGAGATATTTTACTGGTTGGCTGCGCATCGACCGTTTGTTTACCATACTATGTTTCGATATGGTGTGTGTCTAAGGGGAGGAAGTAAATTCAATTCAATAATAAGTTGTTTTAAAATTATTCTTCACGTTACTGCTATAGTAAAGCCTCATATTAAAAAGCCAAGGATGGAGAGGAATAAAGGAGGGAGGGAGCGGAAACTAGATCCTTCGGGCACTGAGCTGTGTGCATTTGTAGTTAGTATTTAATTTTGATGTCATTGCAGGAGCAATATTATTGCTTTCCACAAGTCTTCTCGATCCTCGTCTAAGTTTTCTTACTGGTATTCCCCTCTCTTCTTTGCCGTTATCGTTTTCTCGTCTCATCTCTTTGCGTAAAGTTGGTCTTGGGTCGAACGCCGAAATATTTTGGATTTTGGATGTATTATATGATTCGGAATCTAGGGAGGATCGAAATAGATAGATAGAGAGAAAGAGAGAGAGGCACACACATACACATGCATAGATAGAGTCAGACACAGAGCCAAAGAGGAGAGAGTGAAAGACAGCGAGCAGCGGAATTTTTCGGGGAAAAGGAAAAGAGATGGACCATGCGTGGAAGAATACCGATTCGTTATTGAATCACTTGTGCTTGCCTTAGCTTTGCTCGCACATTCGTTCCCCAGTCGCTTAAACATACGCTTTTCCTCAGATATTCTTATTGGCGTTCCGATTACTAAATTTTCTGTCTCTATCTACCATCTCTCTTGCTGCAGCATCCTTTTTTGTACTTCTTCCACCGAATACTATTTCCATTACTTCAAGTAGCAGCAGTGCCGATAACCGCTATTCTATCCTCATTCTATTACGTGTACAGTGAGCATCTACCACAAGTTTTGCACTCGTAATTAAGTGAAGAACAATACTGACAAGGTCATAATTTGTACGAGATTTTGTCGGGTTTTCTCCTGTTTTACTATAGAAAAATCGGGTTTTTTAAATGCCATTCTTCTCATTCTTCTTCTATTGCTCTGTCAATCATTAGTTCCCACCATTATTTTACCTCTTTGCACAAACACAAAAGCCAAGACGAAGACGAGTGAACAGCAGTGTAATAATATTGCTATTAGTAACAGCAGTACACACATATGTACTACGTTCGTTTCTAAAACGAGATATTATATTGTGTAGTTAGATTGGGAAATTTTAAGAGCTGTTTCCGCCGCTCTGGTGTAACATAAATTTTATTATATACAAAGTGTAGTTTTCATATATACATTGGAATATCTCTGGCTACTTCTTCACCTCGTCGGTGCTTATTATTTAGTGGTTCTTCGTCAGTGTGTTTGTGGTCCGTTTCATCTAATATACAGCGGGTTATAATGATATAATGGTAGTAATTACAAAGGTGGAGATGAAGAAGCAGTCGGCTTGCGGTTGAATTCTTTAAGACAAGCAATTAAAATATTATGAGATGATCTCCACAATCCAGCACGATTGTTCTCATTTGTACTGACTGTGAACCATGCTCAAAAAATAAAAGTATGAAAACTCAGCAACTTTTTATAGTTTGTTCTACGTTCTGTGACCTGCTGAGTTTGTGAATATAAAATATTAAAGTTTGCAGTATAAAGTGGGTTAAAAAAGTTTGCCTTTCATTTTATTTAAGTCGATATAAAGAGGAGCAGCAATTTGTCGACTTGTGAAAATCTCTAATTTTGAAATATTGCAAGAATTTTGACGGTGAAGGTTCGAACTTGAGCCAATTTAGGCTTTGAAAAGTTTGATACGATATGACCCTTTTCTCCCAATATTTTTGCTAAACATTGAACAGTCTGTGATTTTTTTTGCCTGATACTCTTTCCCTTTTTGTTTAATATAACAGTACATATACTATTTACACATATTATATTATATGCATTACTATTCAAGGATCTATCAAGCCGCACCTCAAAATGTAGGCACAGGAAGGAATAAATAAATAAAAATCCAAAATCCAATTTCATTTTTGTTTTGTATTTCGATACTCATTCCAATATAAAAGACGCATCAAGTCCACAAATACAAGTACATACCAACATAACTCTACAGCCTATAGACAAACAATGATCTGTGAACAGCCGAAGCAGCAAATTTTCTTCTTCCCATTGTTCTTCATGTATATAACTCCTACAAGATGAATACATCACAGTATAATATGTTTTGCTTGGATCACTGAGAAGGAGAGAAGAGAAGGCCAAGAACAAACGAAGAAAATAAAGGGAGGGAGAGCGAAAGCAAGAAAGAAAAATCTCTGTGTATGCAGAAAGAATGACGATATTCTCAAATTCTTCATATTGTCTACACTCCTCGAGCCATTTTCATGAATATCTTGACTTCGTTGGCTGCCTCTGCTTCAATCGAATCCAAAATGCAATTTGGGCGGATACAACTACAACTGTGAAGTTGAATTTATTTACAAATGCTGTAACAAGGGAGTCATGTTGTGATTTAAGCTAACAATACACTATTCTCTCCTATTTCCTATATGTGTACACTCGTCACTATAACGCTGAAACTTGGACAGCATTAGGATTTAAGATCAATTAAGTTAAACATATTCTATTGTATAATGCACATATAATATAATTAAATCGTATGGAAAGAACATAAAGTCCCAATATGATAAGCATCTAAAACAAATAGGAATGATTTTACCATTTGTTGTATTCCCCTAGATTTTACTCCTGATTCAGGTATGTACGCAACTGAAGAAGGTTTTCTCGTTGTTCCCCTTCTCCCCTTCTTGTATATGAACTAATATTTTCATTGCAGATGAAGACAAGGGAAGTGACATTGAAATTCGTCTTTTTGTTATTTCCCGTCTTTATTTGCTGATGGACCTGCCCTGCTTTATGAGATGAGAAGAAGAGTCAATACTTAACTTAAATGCTGACTAACAAGGAATTCAACAAGAAAGGAGCTTTTCCCCGTTGCACTTGTACATAAAAGTATTTGTAAAGCCATCGATCCATTTTTGGTATTATAATAAAAGTATGAAAAGTAAGCTCCTAACCGAGCTGTTAAAGGAGGTTGAAAAAAGTACTAGTAATAATTATTGCTGGTAATATATATTACTATGCCCTCTTCCATTCACTCAGTCAGGCTTTGAAAGAAGAAAAACATAACAATAATAAATAAATCCTTCGGAATAAGACCAGAGACTCGTAAATATATAAATATATAACATACTAGGATAACATTACTGTGAGTTGATTATGTTGTGGTTGTCTACATCATCACTATCAGTACCGCCATGAACATCAGCCGTAGTTTTCCGAAAAAGGGAAGAAGCAGTAGTGGTGTTAATACTAGTTTACTGCTCAAATGGAAAAGATTGCATGAAAGCCGTGGCTATTCGTCGACTTTCTCCATCACCAGTGATATTCACAACGTTATCCCTGCAACTACTAGGAGATCATCATTGGTGTACATGATTCAATCCGAGCCGTTGTAGTATACATAATATGTAACATATAATTCTATAAAAATATAATAAATAAATAAAATGAAAACAAAATAGCCATAATATAATACAATAACTACAATTCACAATATAAATAATACAATAGCAAAAAAAGGGAAGAGAGAAACCTATCGCGTTTCAAGTGAAATCCTTTCTTCTTCTACCCTCTTGATATAAAGATATAGAACCAATATTAACTTTCATCCATAAACCTACAAAGCTCAGTTAACTCAACTGACCTCAGGACTCCCCATCTATCTCTCTCTCCCTACATATATTTTTTTCTTCGGGATTGTGGGTGTTGAATCTGATCAAAAAAGTTTAAATGGAGTACCCTGCTCCATACTACCCCCCGGAATATTTGGATTATGTCCCCCCGCCTTGTCCGATTCACAATCCTATGCCAAATGGTTACCTACCGCAGCAACCGCACGCTTCAACAAGCAGTTCAGCAGGGCAGCAAGCAGTTCAAGCTCAGGTCCATCAACACCAGAAACATCATCATCCGCACCATCATCCTCACCATCACCACCATCCTCATCCACCTCACCCCCCTCATCCCCATCAGCATCAGCATCCCCATCACCATCAACACCAGGCAAGAAAACAAAAATAGAAGGGAAATCCCCTTCTAAATCACTCTATTATATTACGTTTTTATCTATTTGGTTTTAAACTTGCGTCGATTTTTACTGGTCATAAGCACGTACCTATACATTTTACTCTTGAAGTTGAATGGTGAAAATAAATCCCATAAATTATGACTGGCCAAATAGAAATTCGAATTAGGAAAAAGATCTGAGGTATCAGGGAGGATTTTTACTTTTTAAAAGCTTATATATTTAGGTTCGCGTTGAGTACACAAATCTTGACAGCGTCAAGATGGTAATGTCCTCTCGTCCTCTTTTTTTCTAAAGGAAAAAGCCTAAGAGGGCGAAAAGAAAGGAAGGAAAATGACCTTATCCTAATTCAATTTAAAATACCACATAAGTTAAAAGACGGTTGTAAGTACGAACATTTATGTACATGTATGGTATGGAAACCAGTAGCAAAACGCAGAAAGAAAAATAGAGAGGCGAAGGGTACACATGAGCATGGAACATGGACACAAAAAGAGGTAGACTATGAGAAACAGCAGGAGAATTGGAAAGAGAAAGAATCAGAAAACACAGTAAGAGAGAGAGAGAGAGAGAAAGAGACGGAGTAAGAAAAATCAGCGAAAAACTTGGATTCTTTCCCGATTTGTCAGACTTTTACTCATAGGAGCTGAGCTTGAAACATAATATAATGAAATGACAAAGCCATTACTTCCACTCGGTCTCGATTCCGACTTCTTTTCACTCTTATATATTTTGATGTTTTTGTCTGGAAAGAAAGAGAGAGAGAGAGAGGGAGACCGCTCTAGTTGCATACTGTAGATTGGTTGCGCATTGCGATGCTGCGGAA
Organism: Sminthurinus bimaculatus; assembly: GCA_034698285.1. Lineage (NCBI taxonomy): Eukaryota > Metazoa > Arthropoda > Collembola > Symphypleona > Katiannidae > Sminthurinus > Sminthurinus bimaculatus. The sequence goes on along the minus strand of JAQIVE010006040.1, from coordinate 2,366 downwards.
TAGTGGTGTATAGATTTACACTGTGGCACACAATTTTTTGACCCTCCAAATTAAGCATTCTGAGTTAGCGTTACGAAACAAAGTTCACTACATCGTTTCTTTATTTCCTTCCAAAACCTTACTGTTTTATACATGATTTGATGCTTTTGAATATGTATTCATGCAACTTCTGTTGTATTTTTCCTCAGTTACAATGTCTTTTTGCAAACTAGCATTGAAACATTTTTTAGTTCTCTTCTTCTTTTATAAGCTTTGTAACTATGTTTTATTGAAGAAGTTTATAATTTTAGAGCTCTGTCCGATGATTAATAAGACATAAGTATGAAAACTTTCCAGTGTCCAGTGTGTTTGGTCCCAATGTCAATTTTTATACTTTAAAGTTTTTGTGAAAAAATCTACGCATACAGAAAGATTTACCATTACACGAGGTTACCGTATAATGTATAAGGTTGCAGCCTAGTGTCATGCGTTATTTCCGTGCAATTCTACATTTAAATAGTATCAAATACTAATTTTTGACGTAATATCTATTCAAAGTTGAGTAAGGTCGGGCAGAATGCAAATTCTCTGACTCTAAAATGTTTGAATTTTGAAGTGGAATACTCGACAAAAAATTTTCCAGTCACCCAATCTTTAGTTTTTTCTCTAATATTATAGAAAGATAGTTTGAGTGGCACGGCCAGACGGTTTTGCGCCGTAGTGTATGTATGTACTTGTATAAATTGGGATGAAGAATAGTTTTATATGCCACGTATGTGTATATACTCATAGGTAGAATGCGTATATGTATATATATATATATATTATGTCGTAGCTCCTGACGACTATCAGTTAAGGACGCGGCCCTGCCCATTATCTTCTCAATCCTGACGTGTAAAAGCCATGAACTGGTTTGTTGGTTGAATGAAGTGAGAGTCATTTCAGGAAAAAGAGTCTCTCAATGTCTGTACTCAGTACTTTATGACAGGTTTAAAGCCAATGAACCCCGTAAAAGTCAGTAGCTACTTTATCTCGGATTTCGGGATAGAAGAGAGACATACCAGCACAGGCGGGGCAAGTCTCTGTATCTTTTTTTTAAATAATTTGAGAGGTGGGAGCAGAAAGAAAGCATGGTCATATGTACGTGGCAGTGGTCTAATTGACAATAATATCAGTAAATCCAACTTAATTAAATCCAACCCACTGAAATGACACCTTCGTTATGCTTTCTCTGTTCGAATTAAAACTCTAGCCAGTCTGGACAAAAACAATGAAACATTGTCAAGTTACCTGTATATGCTAATAAAAAAAGCAGTAAAGCTAAAAAAGCTACCTAACAATTTTATATCTACTGCACACTGCAGTTTACATGCTCTATGAAAAAAGTGGGTTGACGCAAAACGTTTTTGTTTTACAAAATTCACGTTTTAAACTTGGAAACTATTCTGGAGCATTATTATCGGGATAAAAAAGAATGCAAAATGAAATGGGTAGAGAGCATCTCCGAAAATCGAATTCAAAGGAAAAAATAAGGATCGATTTTCACTGCTTTCTACCATTATCGTTAGTTTTTTATGAGATTTACACCTCAGAATTTGGTTGGTCCCCGAAGAAGAAAGCTCGTTCAGAGCTACGGTACATAAATGTATACAGATATATTCATTCTTATTGCAATGTTCCATAGTTCAAATTGTTTTAAAAGTATTATGTGTACTGCATTGTCTACGCCGTCTTCGCTTTTGACGCCGTCGTAGCTTTTAAAATGAAATGGAAATAGCAGGCCTGCTTCTATTTCGTATTCTTTGTTTTAACGTTCTATAGAATTGATACTAACGGAGTAGCAAATGGATATTCGAATTTTAGTTTCTTCAATGCGGTTTTGACTTTGCTCTTCTTCCACATTCTTTCATATCCAACTCAGCTTGAAAGAGGAGAGATGTAGAATGAATCTCAACTTGTACACATATATACATACATTTTTCATATTGGGTAAAGTGGTATATGGGTACGTTGAAACACTCAAGCTTGATTGTGTCTCAACAGAAACTCAAGAAAGGACTGGTGGAGAAATGAGAGAAGAAAAGTCAGTGTGTTATTAGAGAAAGTGAAAGGAAGGGAGAACAGAGAGAGAGAGAGAGCTGAGAAGTAAATTGAAAGTAGAGGTAACTGCTACGACTATTACTACATAGATATGTACTAGAACTACATACTTCTACTGCGAAACTGTTACTCCTCTATGGTCGAGTTAGTAGATGTACAGCATATCATTACATATTATTATTATGTATTATGCACCAGGATACACATAACTACATATGAGTCGTGTTAACGAAGAGCGATTGCCGACTTTGACGTCAAGGATCTCGTCAGCGGAATAGAAAACGCAT
>JAQIVE010006039.1:0-12043 GCA_034698285.1 Sminthurinus bimaculatus | reverse complement strand
AAGAGATAGAGAGAGAGAAAGTAGAGAGAAAGTAACTCTCTTTCTCTCTCGCCTTTTACTTTTCTCTTGTCTCTCTCTCTCTCTCTCTCCACTCCCAGCCGCCGTACATGTAAATAATAGTAAATACACAGTACTTTTACTTATGCAGCCTTGCTTTCGCCCTGTACATTTTCAATGGACACTTTTCATTTCCCCCAGAGTATGGATGGATGGATGGATGGATGTACTTGATTTCTATTTTGTATTTTATTCATATTTACATTGTATAATATTATTTTATTATATTAAATAACATGGAGTCTCTCCTCTCCTCTGACACGCTTTGTGCTGGAAAATACAATACAATGTAATTATTTCCAGAGATTGGAGTACACAAGACGTTCCTTTTTATGTACACACAGCATTAAGCATTGACCATATAGACATCACACCTATAAGATAAATACTATATTGTGTGTGTGTGTGTGTGTGTAGATTGTATTATTGTCACAGCTCGAGCATTTTACCTCAACTATGGGGAGAATATAGAGATAAAATAGAGGGAACAAGCTCAATCACATAATAAATAACGAATAATACACAACGAGCATGCAAAGAGGCAGAGCAAGTACGGAAATTACATATTACACGTTCCTTCATCATTGTTATTTACATTTTATTACACTATACATTATTCATTATTCATGTGTATTATGTACTTCTATGTTGAGTTGGAAAAAGGTAGAGCTATATGCTTTCTGCTCTCATTGTTGCATTTTTAGGATTTTTGGCCAAATTAATCTTTGCACAAGCATTGAGATGTTTGTGCAAAGACAGACAGTATTATTTATTATTTAAACGCGTATAGCATAATATGTAAGTATTAAAAAACACATTTTAATTAGGTATTTTTGTAAAAATTGTCAATGATACAACATTACAACGGTAAAAATAATATTACTAAAACTATTATTATGAACTTCGGAATAATGACCAAGGTCAATAATTTTTAATTTTGTCTATCATACTATTATTGTCTATATTATACATCTATTATAAGTAGCACTTGTACGTTCAAAAGTACACAATAACCAAATAATAAACGCCGACGAGAATTCTGAATGTGAATCGTAGAAGCTTTCATAATGATTTTATTTTCCTTGCTGTTCTTCCTTTCAATTTGGATCTGAGCTAGAGGAGGAAGATTCATTTAAGGTTGTCGCCTCGGACGCTGGAGCTGAACCCTGACCCAGGGCTTTTCGTATAATTTTTTTCCGGTGATTATAGAGTCGTATCTGGGCATTGAACTTTAACCTCCCCTCCTCATCATGACTAATATTAATGTGCCTTCGGAGAGCACCGTTGCTCTATAAAATTAAGCAGAGATACAAAAGGGTTCCATTGGGCATTATGAGTGTATGTACTTATGAAATCACAAACGAGTCACGAATTATTTTACTTTATTAGGTCAATAAAAAATGACTCTAAAATATTTTTTCGAAAGATGGACGATATAAAAGCTAAAACAAAAAATGTGCTAAATGTAAGATGTAAGATTTATAACCTTGTAAGATTTTCCACAGTGTTCACAGAAAAATCCACGAACTCCATCCGAGTGGACGGTTACAAGGTGTTTATTTAAGCTGCCTTTCCGATTGAATCCTTCACCACACGTCTCACACACTTCAAGGAAAGAAAACCAAAAGGAAAGAGTTCTATATTATAATGAACGGTTGTATAATATTACTTGAAAACAAGGAAATAATGAAACCATAATGTGAAACATTATTATGTATTGCATGCCAAAAGAGAAGCTCGTCGAGTGGAATTTTTTTTCGTGAAATCGGAGTCCCTGGACACTCAAAAAGTCGACCCCGCAATGAGAGCACACCGTTGACTCGATAACGACAGGTCTCTGGTTCCGTTTCTCCCTTTGCTTTTCCTTGACCTTCTTGGCATACTCCTGGTACTTTATCATCCCTGTGTTTGATAATACACACACAAATATAAGGACAATACACATAGTAGTAGAAAAGGACAAATAAGACAAAAGGGGGTCAATAATATAGGTACAACAGATTAAAAAACAATAATATAATATAATATAATATCTACTCGTACCTTCCACTGTGTGGAAAGTTTTTTGGTGGTCCTTGAGATGTCCCTGATATGTATACAAAAGGAAAAAAGATGATCAAAGGTTGACTAAATATCCTTGTAGTTTTAAATCAATACTAATTAGAGATTATGAGGCATGAATTTTAAAATTTTAGCTCATGTAAATCCTAATTCAAATTTTTACCGACGACTTAAATACACGATTGCACACTCCACACTTTCGGAGTTCTTCCGGCTCATTCTGTAGCTCATGTAGGTTTCTATAAAATAATATATCAAGGCATTGGAAAAAAACTATTGCTGTTACTTAAAAAAGTAATTTATAAATTTAAAAAGTTAATGAGCATTTTTTGTTCTTGAAAACATGGAAAATTCAAAATGCTCCTCTTCCTCCTGACCCTGACCTTTTGTGGACTTTAAAACTCGCCACCGATTTAGTTTTGAAGGAGCATCCCGGTACATCACACGACATAACGTCTCGGTCTACATGAATTGTTTTCAGGTGTACTAAACCAAAACAATTTTACTTAATTAAAATTTCCATTCGTATGATATGATAGGAAATAGGAAATGAGCAATACATAAATAAAAAATTTAAAAGTAAGATTTTGAGAAAAAAACTCACTATCCAGATACTCCTGGGTATTTAAAAAACGAGGGCAGAGCGGACACTTGAGACGAGACCGAATTTTTCCAGGCATTAGAGACTTGCACATTTTTTTATGATGCTGTTGACACAAAATTTCCAAAGAAATTAACAAAACCAAAATAAATTGAGAGACAAAATACAAAATACTATTAAGGAAGTATGTACATATTATTATTCATATAATATGATGCAAAATGTTGGTGTATTAAGTGACAGAATACCTCGAGAGATTGCTTAGAGACGGCGACGTAGGAGCAGACTTGACACAAGACGGCGGAGGGATGAAAATGCTTGCTTTTTGTGTGAGCGAGACAGTCGGCCTGCGTGGGGAAATCTAAGCATAAAAAATAAAAATACATGAAAAAACAAACAATAAGGAGCTTTTTTAATATTTTTATAATTTAAAAAGAGGAAAAGGAACAAAATTGATAAAAAAACACAAGAGGATAAGACAGTTTAAAATTATAGACTCTGCTCACATACGGAGGTCACACAGCCAGCAGGGATTCGCAACCTTTTACAATTATTACGGTACTTAATTTTTAAAAGAATGGAGAGAGATGATAAAGGATTTAAATTTGAAACGTGAAACCAGATACTTACAAATAAAAAATTACAGTATCAAAAGAAACTGAAAACGATTACAGCTAATTAAAATTTTACCTTTAATTTTCGTGTTGCATAGAGACGTTGCTTCCTGGCCCTCAAATGCTTACGCTGAAAATATTCCTTGAGCTCCTGGCTTTCCTTCATCTTCTCCGGTTTTGTTTTGGTCCTTGAATCTGTGTTTATAATATGAATAAAAACAAAAATAATTATTTTTTTAAAACATATTACACATTTGAAATGCTTTTTACGAACTTTAAAAGATAAAACTTACTTTTGACTTCAATTTTATTGGATTCAGGATCAGAAGAATCACTCTGAGCTTCTAGTGATGAATCGGACGAGGGAATAAGATCAAAATTGTTCTCTATTACTTGATCCTCTACTTGACCTTGATCTGCTAGTGGGTCAACCTCGACCTGTTTTCCCTCTTGTTCATCGTCACTCGATTCAGTTTCATAATATGCTGATTGTTTGACTCGTTGAACTTTTCTTTTTGATGTCATCACTATCCTTCCTTCTTTTTTTCTTTTATTTATATTATTGGAAGTTGAAGTTGAGTCATTTTCCAGCCTCGTTAGAACCTGAGTTGAAAAAACAAAAAACTGTCTGTCAAATATTATACTTACTTACTAATACGCTTATAATACTACAGGAAAACGTGATAAAATTTAATTGTCTCTATTTTTTTCATAATGTTGAAAGTGTTTTAAAACTTACAACTAATGGTGTCCGTACAAAGGAAGTGGAAGGTGCAGGTTTTTCCAAGGAATTTTGCCGGTTTGCTTTTTCAACTTTGCAATTTTGAATGCAAATGTCTAGCTGTTGAATAGTTTGGATGAGTCGACCCTGGAGAGAGGAGAGTCGGATAAAATCCTCGTAGTACTTCCACAGGTTCGTGAATACGGACTGGCAGCGGGTGCAGAGCCTCAAGTTCAAATCTCCATTCCAAATTAGACTCAGGTCCTCATCCTCAATTTGTCCACTTTTTTCAGCCTCCTTGGACTTTGTGGGATGAGTATGAAAATGAGGAGGATCGATAAATGCAGTCAAATAATTGAGTCGAAATATTGATGTCAGGTACTTGGCTGTTGTGAGTGGATCCTCAAATTGAGGGTCCGAAAAATTTTCGCTTTTGCACAGATTGGATGCGGGACAAGGAGAGGAATCATCAACGGAATTCCCACAATTGACACAAAATTCCATTAGCACAAAGTTGGAGGGTGGTGGTGATGACTTGGAGTCAAAATCAACGTCCATCCTTGTGGAGTTGAAAATCTAATTCCAAAATCCGAAACTTGTTGACTTTTTACTTTTTACTATAAAACTTGCTTTTCCACTTTGAACTTCTCCGTTTGCTTCATATTTTTTCTTATTTCTGTCATTCATTTCAAATGCCTGTCAGCTGAGTCGCGGGCTGTTCAAGGATGACTGAGCCTACTGAATTTCATTCTGAACATAACCGGCTGTCATGAACATTTTGAGAAATGGAATCCAACCCACTGGAATTCGGATTAATGCATTCCTGGAGACAAGTGGCACTCTGTTTAATATCCGCGACGAGTTGCCCAGGAGTTCCACTCAAAACCAGCCTTTTGAGATGCGGGAGCTGGCGGTTGGTTTGAACTTGAGTTTGACACGAAAAAGGAGGGTCTAAAGTTGTAACGGCGGGAAAAAAGCGGGCGGAGGAGCACTCGGTCAAATGGCGGCTAAGTTTGAGGTCATTCAAATTAGAAACATAGTGAAACAGAAGTTGACCCAATTTGGCGGCGGCTTCGTCCGCCCTATACCGCTGACTCAGTTCCCCGCTTTTCAGACTCAATGACAGGATGTGGGGGCCGTAAACGGTCAGAAATTCAAGGAGATCTGGCGACTCTCGGAGCGGGAAAGGAAAATGAAATTTTGTAAAGGGTAAATGCGCGGGATTCGATGACGCGCGGATTGTCGCGGTTAGCTGGGAAAGCGTGAAAATTCGGGAATAGTGCAAATCCTGACCACCACCCGAACCGAGACGCCAATACGTTTGTGACCGCCCGTGACACTTGAACTCGAGGGGGCGGGAGGGCGGTTCGGGAATTTTGGCGCTGGATTTGGAGGAACAGGAAGAGGAGGAACCTTCCAGGTCACGGTCACGATAGAGGAAGGACGCGGTTAAACTCCAGGAGCGATTTAACAGACGGAGACGGAGGATCTCAGACCGCGGGAGCCAGCTGAAAATTTCCAACAGCATCTGGATATAAAAAGAGAGGAACGATTAAATCGATAAAGGACTAATCCAAACTTTGTGTATGTAAGATGTCAGATAAAATATGTGAACTCACTTCCGGCGGAAGTTGCGGGAGTGGCAGATCATTTTCTTTGTCCAGATCTTGACTTGGTTGCAACCACCGTGGCCAAAGCTTCCGGTGGTTTTTCCATCGGTTTCTTTTTGGATTTGGGCCGATAGGAATTTTTTCTCTACTTTGCTTTTCCCGGGATCGGGAAGTGGAGGGAATTGCTCCCATTTTTCCGGTGAAAGGTTTTAGCACTAATTTTTTGGTTTTCCCTACATAAAATTGAAAAAAATTTGGACGAAACAAAGACAAAGAACAAGGAGATGAAAAACGAGAGTGATGAATCTGAAGGAGAGAAATAATGCAGAGTAGAACTTTCTAAGGAATTTGAATTCGGTGGACAGCGAGCTCAGCTGTTTCTGTTTTTGTGAAAGAGAGCAGACAGCTCTAACCTTGATTTTTATATACAGAGTACAGAGTATATGCAATATGCATATTTTTCTCGTCCCAGACTTAGCCAACATGCACATTCTCTCCCTCATTATCCTCGACCTTGTGCACACCGACAGTTGTGAATCTCACACGCGACCGTGTAGACTTTTATTTCTTGCAATCCGTCTGGCAAAAGTACAAATTCAAAATTCAAAAATCTCTCGTCAACTGCAATTTGAATTTTCTCCCTAATTCAACAAACCAATAAATCATAATTTAGAAAATCAGGCCCAAAGTCTGCATTGAATTTTAACTGTCGTCAACATTTCCACGTGTAAAACGTTTATAATTTTTTTAAGGAACAAGAAAACCCTTAAGGAAGATTCTTTTTTCCGTTTGGTTTCTTCAATGTCTGCTGGTTTTAATTCGGATTCGGACATTGACAAAAATTCAAAGACAAGTTTAAGGGGAAATGATGAAGTTTTGTTCGAGACGGTGAATGGAAAGGGAATCATCACGCTAAATCGACCCAAGCAGCTCAACGCCTTCACTCGGGACATTTTCCGGCGGATTTCCGCCCAACTCCAGGAATGGGAGCCAACCATCCACTTTGTCATCTTGAAGGGCGCAGGTATGTAAAAATGCAAAATTAAAATAATTTTTTTGGAAAAACATTGAAAATATTGCCCGAAAACCAGTAATTTTGGTTTGGTTTTGGCATTTTGTGTAGGTGGGCGCGCTTTTTCAGCGGGTGGGGACCTTGTGACCATGACCAAAGATTTGGACTACCACAGTGACACTTGCGCCGCGGGCTACAAACTCGGCGTCCAAATAGCGGATTTAAAAGTTCCACTGATAAGTCTGATTGACGGGGTGGTGATGGGCGGAGCGGTAGGAGTGGCAGTTCAAGGGCGCTACCGCGTCGCGACGGAAAGGACGCTGCTGGGAATTCCGGAAGTCGGCGTTGGTCACATTCCGGATTTGGGCTCGTCATTTTACCTCCCGCGACTGAGACACGTGGGAAATCGAGAGACTGGTCAATCCTCCAAATTAGGACTTTTTCTAGCGCTGACTGCGCGGAAACTGAACGGAAGTGACGCCCTGGCGGCGGGGTTTGCAACCCACATGTGCGCCAGCTCCTCAATAAATGCGCTTGAAAATGAGCTGACCAACCTAGAATTCGACCAGGACAAAATAGAGGTTGACTCTTCAAAGAATAAAAAAATCGAAGCCATTTTGAGCAAGTTTCACGACAACTGCGCCGATGCTCAAAAGCCTTTCAGTTTGCAAGGACATCTGGAGCGGATTGACCGGATTTTTAGTGCGGGGAGCGTGGAGGGAATTTTTCAAAATTTGGAAACCGACGCCGAGTCAAATTTGCCGGGTGCGGATCGCGACTGGTCCGTCAAAGTGTTGGGAGATTTGAACGCGGTTTCCCCGACGGCGCTAAAGCTGGCTTTTCGTCTGTTGGAGGAAGGAAGTAGGAGTGACATGGACTTGCGCGAGTGCGTGCGCAAGGAATATCGAGTCTCGGTGAGAGTTGGGCAGCGCGGGGAAATCCGGGAAGGTACAAAAAACAAATCAAAATTGGAATATTTTGAATTCTGAGTAAAACCGAAAAAAGATGGATTTTTGAAAATATTTAAAATTTTTATCGTGCAGGTGTGCGCGCTTTGCTCGTGGACAAGGACAAAAATCCAAAATGGGAGCCGTCATTGTTGGCGCAAGTCACTCGGGATTTTGTGAACAGTTTTTTTGCCCCTCTCTCTGACCGGCCAGAGCTCAATGTTTAAAATTCAAAATTAAATTAAATTGTTCCAACTTGACCTGCGTGAAAATACTCAACTTTTTAAAAAATAAAAAAAGAGCTTCAATTTGTACAACAAAAATGTTTCCATACATAAAGGGAAATTTAAAATTGCAGTTTAGCGGCTCAACTTTTTAGGCTTTAGGCATTGAATTTTGTACCATATATTTGTTAACATCGAGTCTCAAGAAGGGAATTATTTGTCTCTTTAGAGAAAACCCCAGGACTTTATCATATCAAAATGTAAATATTTACTTTTTTCGTCATCAAACTACATTGAGTTTTTCCTGCATTTTCTGTATATTATGTACGTACTACTTTTACAGCTTTCAGAGTGTTGTTTTGATTGTGGAAACGTAGAAAAATCAACATGAATTCAACTTTATATGAGTAATAAATGATAAATCCTGCCCTTGGCCTTCTCTACTTGTTCTCACACAGACTTGTTAGTTGTTGTTCAGGTCAGGGTGGAGCAAGTGTTCGCCAACAGAGACTTAAAATTACGCCGTCCACCAGAATCCCTTTGAATTCATTGTTGAGGTAGGTAAAGATCATATTTTAATTTTGAAAACATAATTAATTTACTGGAAATCCTTGGCTAATTTTTAAATGCGTTTTTTATCCAGCTGCAAAAAATGGCGCGAACCTGCGGTGACGCCGTTTGCCTTGGGATGTCCGTCACGCTGTCCACAGCCCTGAGTTTGTATTTCATGACGCTGTCGGGGTTTTCGACGGTGAGTTGGGCGGGCGGGCTGACGTTTCTCAAATATATTGTGGACGTCGTCTCGATTTGCCGGAGTAAATGTGAGAGGTTTTTGGACTTGGACTCGGAACCCGACTCTTTTTGTTGTGCTCCCTCCTCCCAGCGGGGGCTCTCCCTCATTGTCAACCGGGGAGCTATTCGATGGGCGCCCTTCGTACTGGCCCTCGTCGTGTCCATCACCTCACTCTTTTTTGTGTCCTCGGATGGGGGGTCAAAGCAGACGTCCCTGCTTCTCTTTGTCGTCTCCAACATCCTTTTCCTCATTCAGGCGCATTTCCTCATCCTCCGTCTTCACCCGGACAACGAATACGACCGGGAGCGCCTACGAGTTCATTCCATGCACTCAGACCCTCTCCTCAACCCCAACAACGTCGTACCCATCGCTCGCAACAATGAGACGGAAACTTAAATAATATAGATGCTCAATAATCCTTAAATGCTGTGTTTGTTTCAAAAGTTTTTTTTTATTTCAACTTTAAATAATGTATTTTTAATAAATAACATTTGCTTTGAGCAATTCTGCAAAAACTCATGGACAGTCTTAAATGTTTTACTTGTACAGTCATAAATATGCAAATTTGCAAACAAAAAATATATTGTAATATTTGATACAAAATTTTGTAATTACCCGCCGCTAATTACCGGGCGGGTCCAAAATGGGCTCGTCGAGTCCGGAATAGCCCCGCATTTGAGCTTCCAAGCTCCGTTTCCCCCACCAAAAATAGCCGGCCAACCCCATGACAGCGACGAGAAGAATACTCAAAATCCCCGCCACGAGCCCAATGGTCTGTTTCAACCCCGCGTCCTCGCCCCCTTGCCCCGGATCCGAATCCAGAGGGAACGTGAAAACACTGTAGTCGGGGTCATTGGAGCAAACTGCGTTTTTGATCGAGTCGTGGTAAATTTTCCGCCCCTTCCCATGGAGCCACCGCTCATTCTCGCTACAAAACAGCGGGTTTCCCGCCAACTCCAACGAGTTTGAATACGGGGTTTTCCCGCCCTTGAGAAACGGTTCAAACACAGCGGCGGGAAGTTGAGTCAGCCCGTTTTGGGACAGGTCAATATGGATGGGCCAGGGGAGGTCACTGAGTTCGGGGGCGAAGGGAGAGCCCAGGGATTTGTCCGTCTGCCCCGTGGAGGAGAGGTCGAGAAAGAGGGGCAGGGCTTTTGAAAGAGAGGGGTTGAACTGAAAAGCATTGAGGCCCAGGGTCAAGGGTTGATTGCCTTTGAGGGACAGGGAATCAAGGGCTGTGTGAGAGCGGAAGGGTCCATTGGAAAGCTGATGGATTTGGTTCCCCGCCAAGTTGAGGTCGCGGAGGGCCGTAAGGCGGGATAATCCGGATAAAAGCTCTGTAGAATTTTTAACGGGGGTGCCCTTAAACTTGTTGAGGCTCAGGTCCAGTTGCTCCATCTTGGGGGAAAAATGGAGGAGATTGAGCCCATCGTCGCCCAATTTAGAATTGTTCGTGATGGTCAGTTTAGTGACCTCCAAAGGAGGGGACGGAGTTCCCGAGGATTGTCGTTGAAGGGGAGGGCCCAGGATGTGGGTCAAAAACTGGTTCCGCTCAATGGTTAACTCGGCAATGTGGATGGGCGGGGAGGGGCTGATGAGCGGGGTCAAGTCCAGCTGGGGGAGGACCGTGTCCCGAATTCGGAGGGAGGAGACATCCACCCAAGGAAGACTCACGTTGGCCTTGTCCTTGGAGTTGAGGGTCCACAACAAGTCGATGGTTTTGGTGAAAAGGGCCGCCGTGACGCCCCCGCCCCAACACTCGACATCCCCCTGCTTGTGGCTCTTGCTAATGGCACATTTACAGGGTGCTATGTCCGCAGCCGGCGGGCACACGGAAATCCCTGAAATAATTTAGACAAGGGAAAAACTTGTAAACACTTGTAGAAAATATTCCAACAAAAAAACAAAGCAAGGATTCCGCGCTGAGTTTTATGTTTATATAAGCCCGCGGAGACAAGGTTTAAAATTGTAGCTTGTCCAATGTCAAATGCACAACTTTTCCAGCAACAATTCCAAAGCTTTGTAGATGTATAACAAGAAAGAACAAAATAGTCAAAATGTGAAGCAACAGGAATTTGATTAAAGATGAATGAAGAATAATTTTTGGAATAAAAATCAAACCTTGGACTGGGGATGCAAAAAAAGGGATTAAAGTTGAGGCCCACAGGATGAAGATGAAATTCCAGCAATTGGCGTAGAAATTCATTTTGTGTATTTAATTTGTGATGATAAGGAGAGAACCTTGAATTCAAATGTTGGTGGTTGTTATCTGGAAGGCAAAGGAAGAATGAAGAATGAAGGATGGTATGAAGAGAGAGAGAGAGAGAGAGAAAGAGAGAGGAACGGAAAACCTTTGGAGTTTGTGATAGGACGTACTTAAGTCGTTGAAAATACGAGTATTATACGAGTTCGATGTATGCACAATGTACAACGTACAAATTACAGAATGCGAACGTACAAACTACACACTAGACACACAGTGCAATGGAACGAAAACGACACAGCGAAGACTAAACCATTGACTTGGATTGAAAAACGCTCCTCTTTCGTTTCAATTGAAACTTGAGAAAGAGAGAGGGAGAGAGAGAGAGAGAGAGAAGAAGAGGTGAAGGTTGGGATGAATCATCCCCGAGCTCAAGTTTTTTATGTGTCTGAAATGCTGGATGCAAAAAAATCCGTGTATGTATTTATATATGTACAAATAGTGCACAATCTTAAATCGAGTTCAGATTTAACTAAATGACACGTTGTGATGCTGCTACTCTTGTTCTGACTTTGCCATCTTTGTGTGGGTGGAAGAAAAGATAACAAGTCCAAAGTTTGTGCGTGCATTCTATATGTACACTCCATGTGTTTGCTCAACGTGTGCAATCAATTCTCCTCAATTAAAAGCCGCTTTTTTAAACAATTCGTAAATTTTTATCCTCTCAGATAAACGAACTATATTAAACTATTTGGCCGAAATTGACCAAAAAATGGACAGTTTTTTCGGATGGTTTTTTTAATTGACCCAAAAACGGTCAGAAAAAAATGGTGAAAAGATGGAGCCCATAACCCCTGAAAACTAGGCAAAAACCTGAGGAACGAAAAAATACCGGGTGAGAGAAACCAAAAGCTGAACGTGGTGTCAAAATCAATGGGAATGCGTAGAAAATCGGCCGATTTTAAGTCCAAATTTTTTCTAATGGTAGTCATAGCAACAAAGAGAGAGTCATGAAACGAAATGGGGTTGTGCTGGAAAGTCCCGGCGTAATTATGCCCACATTTTATGATATCATTTGAAAAGATAATTTTCTGCGGGAAAGAAAAATAAAACACGTACATAGTATTGGGTTGGCACATAAATAATTTCCGTTTTATACAAAATTCTCTAGAAAAATCTAGAGGTTGCACTCGACTTTTA
>JAQIVE010006038.1:0-12044 GCA_034698285.1 Sminthurinus bimaculatus | reverse complement strand
ATGCGGAACCACAAAAGTACCCTCGTCAGTCACTTGGTCCACGCACAATCCCCGATTTTTGGGTTTCTGTTTGCACCGAGTGAATTTCACCAACCGTGATTGGAGGCGAGAGCCAAAACACATGGTAAACTACGGCCCTTCCTTGTTTGCCTCTTCAGTGCCCGAAAGTTCAAATTGTCTCAGTCTCGTGGCCCAGCTTTGTTTTTGTAGCTTCCGGAAATTCCGACTCCTCATAGGTATCAAACCTTTGCCATCCAAAGGTCAAAATAAGGCAAAGTTCTGATGTTTTGCCTTATTTTGTCATTGTAGGCGAGTTTATGAATTTTGTAGAAAAAATCCATCACATTACTAACCTACGCAACAAGCCCCATCGGCCAGGATATTTCCCCCTTTAAAGGCTATGGGTCATGTGTCATGTGGAAACGTACCCTTGGGAGTATTGGAAGGTGAAAAAAGATTGTTAAAAACTTTACATTTATGTATCTCTGTATCACAAATACATACACCTCTCTATTAAACTTCAAAGGAAGCGTGTGAATGAGAAATAGGCTTTGGCCTTGTTTTGCATGTTAACACAGAAGGAGCATAAGATGGAGAGTTTTGTGATACAGATATTATTGCAGCTCATTGTCAGCAGTGTCCGCGCTTTCAGAAGCCGTAAATGTATGTGCTTACCATACGACAATTTCAACCGTCGATTTGATTTCAAAAGCCCAGCGTCGGCCTGTTATATCAAAGGATAAAGTTGCAGTTAGTGTTGAAGACCACAGGCAAAATTGGATATGGAAAGTAGATACATGAAGAGAAGGAGAGTGTGCCGCATTGATTGCTGTCCTTTTAGTAGTTGCTTTTAACTTATTCAAGTTTGGTGAATTCTCCCAGATTACTTTACGATGAATGTTTATGGAGACGGACTATGTACATATTGTAGGAAAAGAAAAAAGAGCCAAGGTGATTTTAAAAGCGGACAAACGGTGTAAAATGTACAATGTACGTAGTACGTTGACAGAGCTTTCAATTTTATGCACTCTCTTTTTGTTTTGTCCTTGTCCAGCAAATGCAAATTATGTGTACATTGTGCAGGAATAAATATATGTACACGCGGATCCTGGAGAGAATAGCAGAAGCTCAATGTTCAGAACTGCTCTTTTGTGTGAGTACACGTGTTGTTCGTTGTGTGTGGATGGAGTTGAGTCGAGTCCAAAACGCCAATCTATTTAATTCTCCGTCCTTTTGTTGTTTTAGCCTTTTAGTTCCAGTCATAGTTGTAGGCTTGTGTGTGTGTATGTGTATGTCTGTGTGTAGATTGTAGATAGTTGAGCTGTTTCCACTCGCTTTCGGTCACACCATAAGGCTTGAATCTAATTTGGATAGCTGGCTCCACATCATCAACTACCACTTGCTCCAACTCCAACTCCATCCATATCCACATGCACTGCCAAATCATGCCAATTCCACAGCCAACCGACCGGCACACCAAAAGCAAAACCAAGCCAAAAGCAGTACATGCATACAACATACATACAAAAGGAAAAAGCGAGTCGGTGAAAGTTCTTTGATAATTTCTCTCCGTATAGTATACGCATATACTTTCTCCGCTTTCTCCGTACAGTTATTTGCTCTATTTAAATATTTTCCGCGGCTTTGTTCCCCCTCCGCATTTTACACCGATTTCTCTCCTCTTTGATGAAAATTCGCCCTATTCCAAAAGCCAGCTGTCTGTATTTTCCGTTTTCCAGCTTTCATTGTAAAATGCAAATTTAGCCTCATGCAAATTAAGTACATACATACATATAGAGCTAACACCGAATTGTTTATTATTTATTGAAACCCTGGCTTGGACTTGATTTAAATCCGATTTCGATTCAATCATCATAATTTACCGTGTCCATACATAATATATTATTTGTACTGTACATATAAGCTATAATGTGTAATTTTCTGAAAGGAATTGAATTAAACCTGAAAATATGCGTAATCCTCAACAGTTGATTTACTTCTATATAATAAGTATACTTTATTCTCTGTTTCATAATAATATAGGACTGGGTGTGTAAATGTATATTGGCCCTGCAATTTTACGCCATGATTGCCAGCATCAACTGGATGTTCGTCCAGGGTCACTATCTCCACTCCCGACTCACCAACGTCTTTGACAACAAACTCCCGCTCAAAATCTACTGCAGTCTCGGATGGGGTAAGAATAAAAACAACATACAACAACAACAAAATTAATATGTACATCATAATACTGCTCATTCATTCATTTTAATTAAATAGCTCAGTTAGATTCGGATTTGGATTTCATACAGCTCAACTTCAAAACGAACTAACTATATACATTATACATATAAGCTAAAATTCTGCTAAATCCCAGCTAAAAGAAAACTTGCTGGCTCATAATTCATGATCAAGACCGATGGCTCAATTAAAGATGGACAGAATATGTACTTATTTATGAAGAATATGCATGCATATTCAAATCTGAATATTGTACAAATGCGTATGTGATGATGACAGAGATTTAGGACTTGTTGACTTGTGGTAAACAGTAAACACACAACACAAAATAAAATTATGGCGGCGGGGGCAAAAGTGGAGAGGCGTTTAAGTATAATGAAATTTGTATACACAGTACACAGGGAATAAATCTTGATTGAGACCCTGCCGCTAAACGGTACTAATACATACACATTACTACGGTGTCTGTATTTACATACATGTATATGTATGGTGCTCAGTCGCTCCGCGGGAGTCTCAGCACAAAAACGGCAACCCGCAGCACCAGCACCAGTCAACAGTCAACAGTCCGCCGGTCTAATGTAAACAGAGCCATACAACTCACTTTGCACTTTACAACAACAGACTTTCGCCCACTATATACCAAAGTGAGAAATGGAAAGATTGTTGAAAAGCTCCACTTTTCTCCAGAGTTGAGTTGAGAACAACTTTCTCTCATCTTGGAATGAATGAAGGAGGCGAAGGTGGTGAGCAGAAAATAGAAAACACGCAATAGACTGCAGACAGAACTGGATGTGCTGATATGTACAATGTACATAGATACTGATGCTGCTGTTGTTGAGGGAGCGATCAATGCATAATGGATGGAAAGAAAAAGAAGGAACGAAGAAAAAGAGTCAAAGTACCGAAATATTATCCCAAAATAAGCGGCAACATGTCCGTGTCTAACAAGCGATGCATATACACCATACACATATATACATATACTGAGAATGAGCAAAGTGAAAAAAGGCAAGTTGAACCTGAAGAAAAGGATAAAATAAGGCAAAGAAGACAGATAGAAATCCATTAGATCGTAATTTATTTTCAATGCACTGTACACTGGGGAAGAAAGAGAGAGCGAGAGAGAGAGAGAGAGAGGTGTAATTTGAGGCTATGGAGAAACGTCCCAAATTTTTTCCCTGGACCATTCCTCTTCCTCTTTTTCTCTAGATATTCTTGTGCAAGTCGCTCTCCAGCTCCAGCTCCAGTATTTCCAGCCTTGTTTTATTGCCCCCAACTTAATCTCAACCTTCACATCATGTATCTTCTTCTTCTTCTCTTTCACTTTGCTTCCTTTCTATATTTTTTTCAGCTCCGGAGCAATCCACACCTTCAATTTTTTCCAGGGTTGGCCCATGGCCTCCTTCAAATTATTCGGCCTTTCTCCTTCGATTTTTCAATTTTTCCAGCAGCCAACTGTATAGTATAATATAATATACATGGCTAGTGACCCCCTGTTCATTTTTTCTGGACAAAAAAAAACATCCTAATATCTAAAAAGTGCTTTTTTGTTCTATATATATATACACACACACATATCATTTCACATCATTAATAATTTTTCCAGGGTTTCCTTGTCCAGTTCCAGTTTTTTGAATGAAAAAACGGGGCGATTGTGAGTGACGAGGGAAAATGAAGAAAAAACTGTAGGAAAAGGTGAAACCTTGGCAAGCTCTCAATTTCTCCAGTTCCAGGTTTAGTTCCAGGATCTAATCGTAATAAGCTAAGCGTATCATCCAAGTATCTTACAAGTGCAATTACTCACGATTCACGATTTTAGTCCACGTTGAAAGATAACTACAAAATAGGAGAGAAAAAGAGAGTCCATTCCTTTTCCATTTCTATTTCTTTTTCTATGGCCACACACTGCATTCAATATTCAGCAGTGCGTCTAAATACGGCGGGGAAGATCTATTACAAAAAAGAAAGCTGGAGAAGATAGAAGATCACTTTCCTTTACCATCTTCTACAAAAGGCATGTGATCTATTTCCCATTTCATACATATTAGATGGAGGAGGCACCCGAGACGGAGACGGAGACGAAGACGAAGAATACGAAAAGTAAAAGAAGATGAAAGGAAAAAGCAGAAAATGTTGTAGTTTCTCCGGTTCTGGTTTCTGGTTTATTGTCTTTCCCTCGCACCCTCATCTCATAGATCATCCATAATGAATTGAAGGGAAAGAGAGTAGTCAAGGAAAAGAAACGGGAGAAAACAATCAGAAAATCTATTAACGGCTAATTTTTTCTCCATCTCTCAAGACTCAAGACTCGAGTCCTTTGTCGGCGCCTTTGCTGACATAATGTTAGTTGAACGAAAGGTTTTTAGCATTAGCGAAATCACGTGAAGTTTCCCAGCAAGTTTATCCTTTTGTTGTTGGAGTGGTTCTGTGGGTGATTGAGTCGAGTCGAGTCGAGTCGGTGGCCTGATAAAAAATTCAGCTGGCTGCGGTCAAAATGGTGTACACATGTACAGAGAAGATTTGAGAAGAGAGTAAATTTATGATGAATTTATGAGGAAAAGGAAATCAGTCATTTGTCTTGCTCAGCTCAAGTAAAAGTTGAATCTGCCGTCCAACTTTTGTATTATTATTTTTGTATTATCAACTTTATTATGAGCTCAAAGACGTCACACTTTGGGAAAGATTTGCCAGCACAAGTTTTAGGTTTAGGCTGCAAAATATGTATTGATATCTTGTCGTTCTCGTCATCTAAACGCAGTTTTCATCATTATTTCTCTATTCAGTATTCAATAATCTATTCTACTGGTATAAGCAGTCTTCTTCATAATATTGAGCATATTATTATTATTACATTATACATTATAATGTATGGAAATAACTTTAGCGTTGTCGACTGTCGCCATCGACATGACATCAATCATGGTGTTAGTCAGGCGTCATTAAATCATAATAGACGAATGGATGCAAGATGTTCATACATAGATAACTAGATACATAATACTTACATAATGATAATATTATTATAAGTAAGTATACCTTGCTGGGACCTTTTCATAATATTATAGATCTTTATTATACATACATAAAGATCCATTCTGAAATTTCAGAATGGGTCCATCATTTTCTAATTAAGAAGAGACTTACCTACATAATAATTATTGTTTGCGGTTTTTTAAAGTATAAAGTATAACGACATTTTAATGATTTACTGCACTGGAGGTGTCAAATGAATATATTAACATAGTTAAATAGTAATCATGATGTGATACTGATGATGATGGTAAAATGATAGCGCTATATCTTCTTTTTCTTTTGTTTGCTCGTTTTGATGACTCGACATACTTACTTACAGGTTTGCCGCTCTGTTTGATATTGATGTGGTCGGCCGTGATGGAGGTTTATCATTCCGTTCCATGCTGGAAAAACTATGGCGCCCTCCCCTACAACTGGATCATCGTCGGCCCCATGCTCTTCGTCCTTTTTGTAAGCTAACTACCTTTTTCTCAACATACACTACACACATAATTTATTTAACTCTTTAATAATATACTTAACTAGCATTTAAAAAAAGCATGACAATCTGAATGAGAGAAATTTGGAAATCTACAGAAAAATTTACCACAGTCAAAGCCAAAGAATATTTAAGTGCAAGCTGCACTTTTGTATTTTTGTACTGGTACAAAATTGCACAACATGGAAAATTGTACCAAAAGATCTTCTTTTCATTTTCCATAATATATTATATGTGCCTAATAGTATTTAATATTACATTCGTATTATTGTACTAGAATTTTGCACTGTAAACTGTAAGTCATCCTCCACCTCATTCTGTCATTATCATGACATTAGCATATTCTCCACCGTTCGAGTGTACTGACATAACATAATATGTAGTTATGTAAGTAAAAAGGAGAGAGGAACTTTATTCTGTAAGCTATCCTTGAAGTATTACAAGAAGGATGTTGGATAGAGGATAAAGTTGACATTAGGAATTCACAAGAGTCCACGAAACATGGAAGAATATCTACATATGTACATACGTGCATATGAATATTCTTTCTTTATCCATCTTTCTCTTTGAACTTTCACGAGGCTTAAAGTCGAATTTGAAGGCTTTCTTCTTTTTTGTTCTCTTGGATCGGGGATTGAACTACGTGTATGGTGTATGAGTGTGAGTGTGTCCGTGACGAAAATGTGACAAAGAGCCGCCCTCAATTCACATTTACATTCCCATTCACATTCACGTTCACACAATCACACACTATTTTCATCTTGAACTTATTGCACTTGTCTCTCTTCCGCTCTCCTTTCTTCCATTTCTTTCCTTTTCCTTGTGTGTGTGTGTGTATGTGTCGAGAGGAATAATATGAAAAAGAAAGAAAGAGAGAGAGAGAGAGAGTTCTCTTTCTCTCGTCCGCGCTTATCATTATGATTATCGTTACATGATCATGAGCTAAACTTTGGACTTTTGTTCCCAACATTTGCAAGAGTTTCTTTAGAGTTCAGCTCAACTCACTTTTTCTTTTACTATGCTTATACTGTGCTCTGCTCATACATTCAAAACGAGTCAAGTGCTCACTTTTCCCCCTGAAACGTGTGCGGAATATCTTGTAATAATACATAATACATGCATAACAAATATTATACGCGGATTGTGTGGATTGTGGATATTATTTGCAAGTTATATGATGTATAAGGATAAAAAATGTTCCCTCTTGTATGTATAGATAGATAGATGGATACAATATTTGGCGAGACTATCGGAATCGGAAGAGGCAACTTTTCTTTAGATCTGGATCTGGATCCTCTCCATCCATAGTCAATAAAAAGAAGAAAGAACAATAACTTTGGAGAAACAAATGCACATGCTATGGACACACATAAAATCATCGTCATTTTTATTATGGCTCGACAATAATAATAATGATAGTAATGCAGAAATCGCTTTATTAGTCTTTATCCCAATCCTACAATCTACAATCATTTTTAGTATTTTATTACCCCCTTTTATCACTTTTAACAATTATTTTGATTATTTTTGTGCAGAAAATTATTTTCGCTGTGTTTTTACAGCAAAAATCAAACTAGCAACTAGGCATTATTTTAATTAAGATTCTCTTCCGCAATAAAACAATTTTTGCACCCTGGCCTTGAACATTGAGTGCTCAACTAAAAAAGGGAACCTGACCTTTGAAATTATACTGTACTGTAAAGAGCAGAGCTGAAATATTAGGATGAAATGGCGCCTTCATTTTACGTATAAAAAATAAAAAATATTTTAGCAAAAGCATAAAGTATAAAAACCGGAGCAAAAGGGAAGAAAAGGGAAGAAAGGACATTAAAAAATGTGTAGTAAAAGTTGGCAGATGGTAAAATTGCATTGAAATTGGCATTGACAGTTCAGTGGCTTTTCCTTTATGGTCAATATGTATAAAATGTATATTATTGTATAGTACAGAGTATAGTCAGAGTGGCCGCGTGCGCGCTCCTTTTGAGCCTGTTGACATGTTATGACCAGTGACAACTGGAGCCTTTTATATTACTCTGACCATTATTTCCCCCTCCATAAATGCTCCATTCTCTCCATTTGATGGCCCTCGTCCAGTTGAGTTCAGACGGTTCAGCGTCCAGTCCAGTGTCCAGTCCAGTCCAGCCCAGTCCAGTCGAGATCAGACGGAGACTGAGCGAGAGTCTATCGAATAAAAGTTGGGCTTGATGGAAATATTCCATTTTATTCACTTGACTCGGCGACTGGACTGAACACTGAAGACTGAAGATTTCCAAGAGTTGAGGACGAAGCTCAAGTAAGTAAAATGCTGGAAAAGTTGCCGACTTGTATCAGTATACATATGGGTTTCGATTCTGGGAACTTTCATATTGAGAGTTGAGCAGCACTGAGTCGGGCCTATATGTAAGTAAGTACATGCTATATTGATGTGTGTGAGGAAATCCGCTATTGCTTTCCCGTTGCCTTTTTCCACTTGATCTCACCATTAAGTAGATATAGACAGAGAATATTCTCGTTGAGACGGAGACAGAGGGAGTAAAAGTAAGTAAGTACGTCGTCTACATTTTAAATCTGCTCATAAAGAAGGTGACGATGAGATATTAAGATTAACTAATAGCCTCCATCTCACATTTTGCCACCGTGAAAACTCTCTTTCCCTCTATACAACTAACTTTCCTCTTGGTATCTATAGCGTATTATTTTATACACATCATTCTATGTATGTATGTATTCTATATACTGTGAGTAGCAAGTCTATTAAGTACACATAAAGTGCCACACGAGAAGATTCACTTTTAGTCCGAGTCATCACTTTACTTTTTACTTCTTTTCCTCCAAAACTAAAAGACTGACGACTCTGCCTACAAATTCAAAATCAATGTAGATGTACTCTCGTGTGTGTCTATATCAACATCAACACCACCATTTTCACGTGTCGCAAGTTACGCCTTTTATCTTTATTTGAAGAAAATACCAGTTGTGTCTCCCATAGAATGAGATACCTACAGATACATACATTTAGCATGTGAAAATGTGATTGATGAATGTGGGACAACTTTTAATGCCTCCCCATTAATTATATACAGTATACAATATTATAAAGGTGATCTGCAAAAGTTCAGGTACGTCACACACATAATTTTTTCATTTAACCTCCCTGAATCTCTGAGCAGAGTCTGTGTTGACATAAATATTAAATACTTTGTGTTGGGTATAGACAAAATAACGGCCTGTTTTTCTTTGTATTTACTTTTTTACTTCCCAAGAATCATTTTACTTCGGTTTTATCATTCATCCTTTGTTTTATATTAATGTGGATCTTTTCTAAAGATTTCCCATGAAAATAGTGCCAATGGATAAAGAATAAAGAAAACTTTTCTCGTCTTGGATCTAAAATCTAAAGTTGAGATTTCATCGCTTACTTTGCTTGCATAGGAATTTTTTCACAAGAACAAAGTTTTGCGGATCAGAACCTGAACATTGAACATTGAAAAGAAAGAAGTCTTCGAGGGGCTTAGGGACAATATTAAATTAAAAAATACACAACGCACATTGATATGAGGAATAAAAAACCAGAAATCTGTCGTAATCTTCTGTTTTTTAATAAATTCCTTCCAGCAATAAGAGCCCGAAGAAATCCCGAATTTTCTTTATTTATCCAGCTATTTATAAACTTAATGCCTCAAGTTGGATGTTTACACGTGAATTTTGGATTTCGGGCTAAACTTTTATTTCTTTGCAATTCGGCATTTTCGGCTTTTTCCAAACTTTTCCCAATAGAACAGGGTTGAAATGGTTTAATTTCCCACATTTCATTTTACATAATAATATGCACGTAATCTTATGTATTTTCGGTCGTGAATACTGTAGAAAATAGAAAAATCTACCAAATAACAAATTTACAGTCAAAAATAGACGCAGTTTTATATTTATATTAAATTGCTGGCCATGTTCTTATTGTCAGTCTAAATCCCACAGTACAATGTATACAATGTCGCCAATTACATTTTTACTTTTTACACTGGAAACGGACTGACAACTGACAATAGCAATAAGTCACCTGCTGTATCCATCCAATGATATAGCAATGACAAGTATATCTAGAAAAAAGTATTATGAAAGTCTGAATTTTTCTCCAGTTCTTTCCCCCGGTCCCCGGCATATGTAATATGTATAAAACTCGGGATCTTTTATTCGCCTATTTGGCTGTCGTCACGTTAATACTCTCTTTTTTCACGGATGTACGGAATTACTTCTTACGGAATTGTTCTTTTCCTTTTGCCATTGCTCAAGAGATGAAGACAAGACGGCCGACTTTAAATTCTGTTGTTTGTCTTCAAGGTCTTTTCCTTACTGCAGTTGTAAACTAAACTGAAGAAAATGCAAAGGATCAGGAAAAAACGAAGAGCAGCAGCAGCATGCAGATGCAGACAAACTGAATTTGAACGAGAGACGGAATGACTGACGAGGAATGCCTCGTAACTCGTACACTCGTAACTTGTAATATGATCAAGAGAACAAGGCAGAAAATAGAGGGTTAGTTAGAGACAGAGCTGGAGAACTGGAGAGCTGGAGAATGAGGCTGCCGAGGGGCTGGAGAAAGAAAAGGAATAGGGAAAAAATCTAATAAATTAGAAGCAAAATAATCTTTTAAGATGGCCGCAAATCCCCGAGTGGAAATAAAATCCGCCTTCCCCCTGAAAAATATTCACAGTCCCCGGGTCCTCGTTAATTCTTTACGAGGAAGAGAGTCGCAGCAGCAGGAGCAGCAGCCACAAAAACCCGGATTTACACATTACGCTTAGCCTCATCCAAGATATCACAGTATATCATGTTCTTTTGTATGTATATGTACGAAGTACGAATGTACGAATCTCTCAGCTCTTTGTCTTCGTCTCTCCTCTGATCAGTTGCATTTACATTTTACATGCATCCACGACGGTGACTCTCGTCCGAAATTTCAAAGATTCAACGGGCATTTCCTCACATCTCATATCGCAGAATGCATATTCATGCCCCGATGCCAATTTAGTACAGAGTAGTAGTTGGAGAATCAGGAGATGGAGAGACAAATGACATGACAAAGAAATCCAAGACATAGAAACGGAAATGGAAAGAAAAGACGGATGAGATTATATTATGTAGGTATATTATGATATCATATATGTAGTTTTGCAGCCTTAATTCGTCTCCTCATTCCCCGTATTTTTGGTGTATATGTAGTATGTAATTGTCCGTGGCTCTCATTGGCAATAAAATGATTACAGACACAACATGATTGCAAATTTGGGCAGGGACTGACGCAAAACGAGTCCATAAAATGTAAAATCCCTCATTTTTAAGGCCCTGGAGAAAATTAGAGTTGGTCCGGAGAATCATGCTTCATGTCTTTGCGTCTTTTGAACTTTAGTGGTGTCTTTTTTTGTATTTATTGTTTTTTTTCGAGATTTGACAGTCGAAAACGATTTTTTTAAGCAGCTAGTATTAAAATTGAAAAAAGTCGTGTTCTATTTTTATTGCAGGCAAATTTAATATTTTTGGCCAACATCCTCCGCATCCTCTTGACGAAAATACAGCTTACGAGTACGGCATCCGAGTCGGAACAGTTTAGGTATGTTTTTTTGTGATTTTGGGTAATTTTGGAGAACTTTGGACGAATTTGGGCAGTTTTTGGTGACTTTGGACGAATTTGGGAATTTTGTGGTGACTTTGGACGAATTTGGGCTTTTTTTTGGTGACTTTGGACAATTTTCGGTGTTTTTGGACAATTTTTGGTGTGCTCGGACAATTTTTTGTATGTTTGGACAATTTTTGGTGCGTTTGGATAATTTTTTGTGATTTTGGACAATTTTTGGTGATTTTGGACAATTTTTGGTGATTTTGGACAATTTCTGGTGATTTTGGACAATTTCTGGTGATTTTGGACAATTTCTGGTGATTTTGGACGATTGTAGGAAATTTTGGACATTTTATGACAATATTTGTAATTTTCTGGCAATTTTGGACATTTTTTGACAATTTTGGAAGATTTTGGACAATTTTTGATGGTTTGGAACAATTTTGAAATGTCGTCATTTTTGTAACACAATGTTTTTGCATTTTTTTCTAGGCGTGCTGTAAAAGGCTCGATACTCCTTTTCCCCCTGCTGGGGGTCAACAATCTCCTATTTTTTTACAACCCCGGCGGTACCGTCGAAATGTACTATATGCTAGGTAAGTGTGCTAAAATTTATGTTTTTTATTAAAATTTTAATATACCAAAAGTAAAATAGTATTGTTAAAGATTTCAATA
>JAQIVE010006037.1:0-12044 GCA_034698285.1 Sminthurinus bimaculatus | reverse complement strand
TAAGACTAAATTCTGCTCCATTTAAAAAGCACGTAGCAAGTTCCCCCATGGCATATTATTAAGTGCTGGATAATTATGATGTATTTTACGGTATGTATCTTGTGTTTATATATACGCAAAACAAAGGAGACAATAGGTTGAAAATGTTGTGATTTTGATTAGGAAAATAATGATATGTATTGCTCTTGCCCCAAATCTGTATCAAAGAAGAAAGACAAACAAAGGAATACATAAAAGAAATTATGTTACCAACAAAGTTCCAATACAATTCAAATTAAATAGACTCAAACAATATAATCAATTTTTTGACGTCACTAAAAACGTAAATTGTGTAGTTTAAAAAAATTTTGCTTATAAATGACTAAACAGTACTGTTGCATGCATACTTAGCTAACAAGCGATTAAATATCCGTGTAAAACTACAGTGCCAAAAGTCCACATCTAAATCTTAATCCAATCTTCATTAGATGCGTGGAATGAGCTGTAAGTTTGTAACTGCGGGAATGTTTCCCTCTCTTGATTTGGATTCGGAGCTGAATTTAAACTTTGACTTTGATTTTCAAGTTGTCTCTCAACTGGAGGATGGAGAACGTTTCCCGTTTACGCTTACTTTTACTTGGAGCAAGTGAGATGAGTCGAAATGATAATACTTTGTCCCATTTTTGGCAGCCTGCTTTCTCTCCCCTTCTCCCTTGTTTCTCCATTTTATTTTTATTTTATGAACGTTTCCAGCAGCTGCACCACCAGCATTTCCAGGGCCTCATCTCATCATCCCACACACATTCTTTTAAAATAAAATTTGAGCAAGCCGGCACAAAAGCACGCACTTGAAAAATATCGTGGGACGATACGAGACCAGCAGATAATATGTACAATGTAATACATACAGAGAAATTTCACAAGTATAATATTAGGAATGCATATAAATGTATGTATGTTCAAAGATTGTAGAGGCTCAAGTGCTGCGGTGGCTTTTGAGCATGTTCGATGGTACATTGTACATACATAGAAAGTAAGGCAGAAGGAGGCAGTTTGCAAATTACACAATGGCAATTGCTAATCCAAATGTGACCATAACACTTAGATAATCGTCGTGTACGATATTTTACACTGTACAGTACAGTCTCTGGTATGTGCAAAGCACAGTAAATGTATTATATGTGTGTATTGTAGTATATTGTATCATACCCTATAATATATACTGTATTGTATTGTATTATAGGGTATGATACAATATACTACAATACAATACAGTGCAGTGCAATACACAAGTTGGATGAAAATGACACTGTACAAAATCCAAAATGACTGCGCGAATACTAATATGAGACTGATTAACTATTATTTTATGGCAAAAGAGGAGAACTACAGATACTTTTATGCCGTATTATGTATATGTTCGTAGTTTATACTGTGTATTCTGTAACATGTAGTTTTGCGTAAGGATAACCATAACTGCCGCAGTTTGGCGTGTCTCCCTATCGCCCTAGAGTATGTAGACTGGAGACTGGAATTTGTCACCATTCCCTACAAATATCTGTATTATTTCCATATTTCCAACAACTCCGCGGAATTATTTCCATGGTGTAAAATAAAAATAAAAGGGTGCAGGATTTCCTGTACTCGGCACATTTTCCATTTCATTCCATTCGATGCAGCGCGCGATAGTGTATGCATTGTATCTTATATTGTGTATGTTGTATATGTATGTATTTTGTATTGTATTGTTATTCCAAGTGGGTACGGATAAAAGTTTGGACCTGGAAAATTACTGGAGAAAGTAATGCGAGTATTGAATTGGAGGGAACTATATGGAGCTGGAATATGAGACGGGCTTTAATTCTAGCTGGAGAATTGGAGAAAATGTAGCGAAAATCACGTTTTTGGCGAGACAGTTTGCTGCCGCTTCAAACCCAAAACCAAAGCCAAAGCAAGAGCAAGACAGAGTCGAGAACTCCTCATTTCGATGGGGAATTAGAATTTCTCCAGCCCTACTCTCAATTTTCCAGATTCCAGCTCCAACTGTACAATGTACATTGTACATACAACTACAAATAATACAAACACAACTCCAACTCAAGCTCCAACTTCAATTCCAGCCTCAGCTTTAGCTCCAGCTCCAGTGGAGTAGTGGTGTAGTTTTATGAA
Source organism: Sminthurinus bimaculatus (assembly GCA_034698285.1). Taxonomy (NCBI): domain Eukaryota; kingdom Metazoa; phylum Arthropoda; class Collembola; order Symphypleona; family Katiannidae; genus Sminthurinus; species Sminthurinus bimaculatus. The sequence continues at coordinate 9,896 of JAQIVE010006037.1, read as the reverse complement.
ATAACTAACAAGGAGCAAAGGCTGGAGCATGGGAACGTGCTGGGATAATTTATTTAAAATGAGGCCACACCATCCATTCTCCCTATATATGAACTAATGATAATAATAATAATAACAACAATAATAACAGTTGTAGTACTTTGAAAACGTATTGTTTTTCGTTTTCTGCATTGAACGACCGAATTTAGGATACAATATGATATTGCATTTTGGTCGGTTATTTAGACTCAAATTCCCAGTAATATCTTCATTTTCATTATGACTATCTGTTTCTGTTTCTCTCTATCTTGTTTTCATGAGAGGTCGGGCCTCATATTTGCATCTTGGCGGTAAATGATAATATTTTTTGTATACAGTAAACTTTGGTTGTATCGACCCCAGTATAGCAAACAAATTTAACAGACAGTTCTTGAATGCTACAAAACTTCTACAAAATGAGAAATTTTTTAAACATTTTATTACACATTTATAAATTATTCCAATACAAAGAGTAGGACTCGTAAGAAATCCTTGGCACTAGCCAAAATTCAAAAAAAATACTTCTGAAAATCCAGGACCAACATAAGCGATATTTACTGTAGTTATTTTAGCGCATTTTACTTCTAACCATATCATGGTAGCTCCTGCTTAAAAATTCGTTGTGTATTTTATTTTGTGGTTGTTTTCTATACTGTTTTGCTTCGATGTATCTAGATTGAATAGTTTTCTATGTAACCAGGGATTGACTCATCTGTTTGATACTGTTGTTTTACTCTTTATATGAAATTATGGTGGTTGTCTCTTGTTCTTCAACCCAAGTTGAGTTGTGTGTTGTTGCCCTGAGTCGAATTCAAGCCGATCCTGCAGTTTCTGCCGCTAATACTTTTCTCGGTGTGTTTCGATGCACGTGTGCGGAAAACCTAGATCGGCTTTTTAGCTCCAGTTTTGCTGCTACTACTGCTGCTGCTGGAGAAGAGATTAAAAACACATTTGGACCAACGGGCCAGCTCCAACTAAATGTACATATTCTGTAACTAGTCGTCGATTTTCAACCATCTTTTCCACTTCCTTTCCATTTTCTGTGCTATGTATATTGTATATGTATACAGAACATATTGTAATGTTCATACTACATACCGAGCCGGCTGTTTAGCTTGCTGTTTTACTCTCTGTGTCGATGATTAACGTAGCTTGGCATTGTCTTTTGAACAATGTTTTCAAAAGGAATGGAAGACGCACCGGGCCACCGTTACCCTCTCCGTGTCCGCATTGGAAAGGAAAAGCCAGCGCAAAAGGCGCATCGAGGAGGATATCTGGCTAAAAAATCCCAGACAAATTTGTCCGCAGCTCTTTTTCGCCATGCCTGGCAAAATCTTTGTGTGTATGCATGCATATATATGTATAAAGTATGTGTATGTGTATGTGTGTTTTGGTGAGAGAGATAAGGAAAGATTGGTAGTGAAAAAATAAAGAGTGGAAATTAAATGGGTGGAGATGAAAATAGGATAAAAAAGATGGGGCTCTTTAAGAAATATTTTACTCCGGCAAGCTAACAATAAATGTGTGTATATGTATGGTATGAACTAGGTCTGGAGTCTCCAGTTTTCCAACGGCAGGCAGCAGACGGAACACTGCAGACTTTCTTCATGGCCGAGCCAGTTGTTAGCTAAAATAAGTAGCCATTACACTTATACACTTATGTAAAAGTGCGTGGGTGGATTTCCGCCTAACGAACCTTTATACGCACTTTGGATGGGGATAATGTGTGTACGTAGAGGGAGAGTGGATGAAAAGGAGTGGAGAATGTTACGTGAAAGTACCTGGGTGTGGGTGTAGACTAAATCCACTTTTTCTCTCCCTACTTTCACTTTCTCCAGCAGTTTTTCCCCAAAAAAAGAGAATAGAGAAAAGTATATGTACAAGTGGATGTGAAGTGCGTATGTGAGGCTGCTGGTGGGGTTGTAGGTGTGTGTATTCTGTATATTGTAGGTATATGTATGCGTAGGTATATGTATGTATGTGTATATGTGTGTGCTTGTGTGATTTCCGTTCTTCGTCAACTTTAAGTTTCTCCTTGAGCTTTCACTTGAGCAATCAGCAATCTGATCGATCCACGGTAACCAGTTCCAGTTACCAGCCAACGAGCAAAAGGTGAGTTGAGTTTGAAAAGAAAAAGTTGTCGACTCGAAAAAAGTTTATTCGCTTTCTCCTTGCCCACTACTTTTCCCTTTTTGCTGGTGCCATGGACTTGGACATGGACTTGGATTCCATGTGAACTGTGGATGTCCAGCTGGTTCCGGATCTCTCCTTTCCTGCATCATTATTATTATCATCATCATCATCATCATCATCATCTTGTCCACGTCTTGTCGGTGCTTGAACAGCTTGTCTTCATTCACTATTTTGCTTCACTCTCTTTTTCTTCCTGTTCCCTCGTTTTTTCTCCAGGTTCCTCCTGCGAAAATTAGAAAACTAAACGCTAATTACCATCCTAGACGACTTTTTCATCATTTTGCAGGGAAAAGCCGGGTTTTCTAGTGAAAAGAAAAAGATTGAAAGTCTAATTTTACGATTACTACAGCGCAAGTACAAATCGCCGAGGAATATGTATGTATTTAAAAATACAAGCCAAAAATGTTATTTTTTTAAATCGAGACAAGTTTAACTTTTTTTTAAAAAAACGACAAAGTTTTTATAGAGTGATAATATGTCAGTTAAAAAAAGGCATCGCCTCCCAACCTTTTATGTACAATACACGAACAAAAAAAATCCAGAGAAATGTCAGGGCTTGAAAAAATCATTAGGCTCCAGAATTTTGATATAGCTGTCTTCGTCGTCATTAGTTTGTTGATGGAAAGGCAATCAAAATTTTTCCTCATCCTGTTTTCCATTCTCTTTTATCTGTTCTAAAAAGTACGGGGGGAAACCAACGACATACCTTTATCGTGCTATAGCCTACTGTATGCAGTATGCATACTGCATTCAACCAGAGCTGAAGTTATCTGCATACTATACCTTTTCATCCCATTTCCTCTATGCGTATGTGTGTGTGTGTGTGTCGGTACATTTGTGTGACTACATAGTTTGCTAATTTATTGCCCTGCTAATTTGTGCTCTGCCTCTTTTCTCCTTGCGGGTGGAATGTTGGCCGAGGAGGATTTTCCGAGTGGGAGGCTCTTTTACCGTAGCAATTTCACTAGCTGCCTCCTTAAGTACAGCTTTCCCAGTCAACATTCACATGCATGTACTGTAGAGATAGATAGATACGTATCTAACTGTGGTTCTACATTCTACATCTACATACATGCACAACCACATTAGTGAAAAGTAAAAGTGGAATGCAATAGGATATATATTACGATATGATATCATATCATATCATAATACAATATATATCCTATATGTACACAGTACACAAGTATGCTTTGAAATGATATGATATGCGGTCGTGGGTAAACTAAACATGTGCAAAGGAATCTCTTCTAATTTTCACGGGGTCGAGGGAGAAAGAGAGAGAGAGAGAGAGAGTCGACGACTCACCGTTCTGCATTCAGCATTCAACATTCACAAATATTTCACACAGTCTATAATACACATTATACACATACACGTACAGTGCATTTTGCAGCGTCATTTTCATTTTCGTTCGCATTCTCATTCATTCTTCTTGCTCATAATTATATGATATGAACTCCACCAACTTATATTTCTCCGGCTCTCCATTATGAGCCAACTATGTATACAAACTAACTAACTATCTCCTTCCTCAGCCCCTTGCTCATTGCTCAGTTTCTCCTGTAATTAACTCTATGGTTTATTATTTATTAGGCCCGTGTCTTCATCCCTCATTTTCCCCCAGCCAAATCCCCATACTAATGTCCGTGAAATATGTAATTTTGAAATCGAATATTTAAATACGTACATTATACATGGGTAATAGATACAGATTCCACTATACATCCTCGATTTCCAGTAATTTACTAAATTTTGATTACATTTAGCTATTACAAATGTATGTAATAGTCAATGGTGAGACTATGTATTGTATAATGCAGTCACATTCAAATTTCAAATACATCTGGCTAAATTTCACGAGGGGACAATTTGTTACAATGTAATTTTGTGCAAAATTAGGCAGGCTTGTACATATTTTTTACAATGGAATACTTTGATGTTTTTCTCAACTTTTTTCAAAAGAATCTATAGTCAGAAATCAGCGTCCAGCTTTCAATTTCCCTGAATTGACTTTGGCGTTAAAACTTTTTCCGTTGTCAGTCTGGGAAATTATCCTACACCTCGGTCTCCTTCATTAACTCTTGAATTTCAAACATAGCGCTGGATGAAGCATACATAGTTAAGTACCTAATATTGCGAAATTTGTATGCAACTCCAACTGTCTCAATATCCTCTTTCTTTTTTCAACACATCATTCGACGTTTGGGCTGGTAATATGTATGCATGCATGTGTGGAGGATCTCGTCACAAGTATCGGTAGAAAAATGATAATTTTGTGAGGCGCATATCAAGACAAGATTGACTGACTGTATTGTATTGTGCGAAGACAGGGAATGAAACGGAATAGAATGGAGACAGCTCGCACATTTGCAAAAGTGTGGGCTTAACCTACTTAAATGCCTCACAAAATGAGAATGCGAATGCGAGTCAGAATGCGAATGAGAATATGAATGTAAATGTAAATGGAAAGCAAAACTGTCGCCTGACTTCAGTCTCTTCTTTCACTCCATGTGTGTAATGTGTAAGTATGCTGCCATTCCATGGAGTTGTCCCTGCGTCGGTAGTCCGTACACATTGTCATTGTACAGAATTTTGATGCAGGATCCAGCTGGAGGATGGAGAATACTGGGTATCTATTGTATGCTGGTTGTATAGATCTGGAGAAGTTGCAACTTGGCTGAGGAAAAGTGGCAGGCAGCAAGCTCCGGTAATATTCTCGTGTATAATATAATATGTTTCAAAGAAAGTGGCAGGACTAGATCATTGAAACAGAGAGGAAAGATGGAGAAAATAAGAGCGATGTCTAGATATAAATTTCCGTCGAGTCTTTATTACACACATACATACGGCATATGATATGTACAGTACATATATATATAGCAGCCTTCAGCTTTATTCCCTTTCTTACTTGTAGATAGAATAATGCAGTTTGAGGAGTGCGTGCAGGCAGGCTCCTGTGTCTGTGTCTATAAGTGCGTGTGTCAAGTCTCTCGCCTTCACGTACCGTACAACGCACAAACATAGGAAGAATAAGCGGAAGAAGACGACGAAGAAGAAGAAGGCACAATATCCATCCATATTCTGGTTGCCTTCCATAGGTAAAAATGGGATTTTCCTCGACTAGAAACTAGAAATGATAAATGGCTATGGGGTAATTCTTGGAGCAACTCCACAGCCCAAACAGCATCCAACCATCCAGCCATTCAACCAGCATACATACATACGTAGCATCTAGTCCCGTCTAAATGTAAAGTAAAATAAGGTGGAGGAGAAGTAGAATAAAAGTACACACCAGCACCAGCATCAGCTGCGGAACACAAAAATCTATGGGCAAATGAAAATTGGGTGGAAGAGCGGAGTTTTAGTTTTCACACTTTTCCTCGCAGTTTTCTCAAAATTCTTGCAACGTGCCAGCAAAAATAAAAGTAAAATCTTTCTGCAGGTTTTACTGAAAACCCAACCCCATTTTTTGATAATTTTGCAAAACCGTTCTTATCAAGTCGATGCCAAAGCTCCCTTTTGAATTTTGGATGACAAGCAAAGTCTTCCAAAATATTCTTTCAACGAACATCGATGCTGAGTTGAACAGGATTTCTGATTTCTTTCCCATTTTCCATGGACAAGGCATTTAATATTCCCCATTTCACGTACCTATACAAAGACGGAACTTCATTTGAACAGTCACGAAAAGGAGTAAAAAGAAACGGAAAATGATGAGTAAATTAAACCTATTTTTAAAAATCCTTAGACAAGGAGTTCATGGTATTTATCGGAAATTGGCTCGTTAAAAATTTTTTAAGAGTATATTTTACACTTCCTCCGGATGGGAAATATGACAAATTTTTGGAGCTTTTCATATTTCTCCGTCATTTTTTAACCAGTCTGTGTGATTTCTTTTTTGGCCTCGTGTTTTATGACCCTCCTTTTACTTACTCCTACTTTTGCTTTGGTTTCGGTTTTGGTTTTACGACCGGGCGAAAAGGAAATCGAGAATTGAGAATCGGCAATCGAGTGATGACTGCCACTTTATTATACTAATACACACATTTTTATGCCCTTTTCCTCATACTTGTATGCATTCATGTTCCGACTATCTGCACAAATATATGTACACAGTACAGATTACAGATACAGTGGGTAACGTGTGGGTGTGAACCATTTGCGGATTGTAGTGTTGATAATTTTGCATTTTGTGGAATTTTAACGAGGTATGAAAGTTTCATAGTATTTTTGTAGATATGTAGTTTACTGTATTCTTTTCCTCACAAGCCTTGGGTGTTTTCCCACGATTCTCATTTTATTTTTTTTATTTTTCTTGCATATTGACAAAGAGTTTCATTGACGTGCTCGCTAAAAATACAGGATCGTGTATATATACGTGTCTTGTGGTAAAATCCTGGAGAAAATTTATTATTCTATTGAACACCAAAATCGCTGACTTGATTTTTTCCAAGTCAAAAGCCAGGCAAGTTTTTGCATAATGTAATTTCAGGTTTTATGATAGATTGCTATACATACAACTGTACATATAAAATACACACGTAACATGTATACCTAATAATGAAAAAATATATAACATATACATTATACATAGACTTACTCATAAAGCCCCGGCTTTGAAGTGTAATAAAATGGGGGATGAGTAGCCAAAATGATAAAGTTGAATGATTTCGGCAAACATCCATGAAAGAGAAAAACAAACAGTGAGTTTATTCACTCACTCATTTTGCACTTTCATCGTCATGTTAATTCTCGGCCGTGTTCATATTGCATATCCATCTATCTATGTCTGTTTGTCTGTCTATAGTTTGCCGCCGCCCTTCACACATGCATGCATATTGCACAGGATTCCAGCCAAGAAAATATCCATGAGTAGATACATATTACTAATTGTTCCGTATTTATTTTGAAGAGGGACTATGAATTTCCCATACATTTTTTGCAAAATCAAGAGCAAGAGCAAATTTATGTAGAGAGAGAGAGAGATGATATAATATCAGTATATACTATGCAGATTAATATACTGAAATTCTCCTTCGTTTTTGTATGTATGTGTAACAAAATGAAATGTGTTTCGACATGTTGTGATCTGTCGGCATTTGCTTTCATTTCCCGGCTGGATCGGGTGTCGTCTGCATATTTATTTTGTCCCGGCTCTCTTGTTGTTCCATCGTCTCCCAATCCTAATGCATGCGTATGTGTGTGTGTGTGTGTGTAAGTATCTACGTTTTATATTATTTGTTTTCGAGTGCTTGTATGTATGTTTGTATCCGTGTATGCATGCATGATCAATTTTGTGACTACCTCTGTTTTAGTTGGCGGATGCTCGTGCTCACAGATCATATTCATGCTGTGTTGAGATATGTGCACACGCAGATCGGGATTTGGCATGAGACGCTAACAGCACAAGAGCAAAGGAAAAAGAGGAGGAACAACAAGAAGAAGCGGAGAGGAAGAGCGATGGTATTTAAAATTCTTGCAAATATTTACTGCACAAACAGTGCATTCATAAGCTCCTATATCGAGGATTCATACGTGTGTGTGTATTTGTGTATGTGTGCAGTGTGTATCGTATCGTGGGTTTCATCGTTGAATGACAACAGTTAGCAGAGAGTTGGGCTTGGTTTTGTGCTTGGGCGAGTTAAGTCAGAGTGATGATGAAAATGAGCGGTTTCTAGGCCTGGCCTTTTCCTCTATGTACACCGACAAATCTTTATTTTATTTACAGCAGGCAAATACTGGGCAAGCTTCGAGTAAAAGCGGCTCAGCTGCAGCTGCTTTTACTCTTTACTTTGGCACTTTTTCATCTTCCCTCCTTTCATGCGCTTACCTGGCCAGAGTTGTAAAAAACCTCTTAAAATCCCGCCATTTGATCCTGGGTGTTATCCCATTTTTTACCTTGAAACTCATTTTGAACTTTCAAGAGCAACCAGAAATCGAAGCTCCAATTCCCTAAAGAAAAGGCAAAAATAACTGGTAGGTACAGATCTAGCATTTAAATGAATAAACTTAAAATGTGCATGCTTTAAAATGGAATTTGGTGTTCAGGTTTTAAAAACTTGAAATTTTGAAGGTATGGTTTTTGGAAATAGTAAGACCCGCAGAAATCTAGCTGTAAAGTATTTTTTTCTTCATTTTTTACTACTTGAACATGACGGGAGCTTTAAAATCCGTCCAATTCTTAAGAGTTGAGAATGGTCCATATTTCCGTCTTTTAAAGTTGAGTTTAGTCTCCATTTTAATGAAAAATGAGACAAGTGTATACAAGTCAATAGAGCTTTGCATTATTTTCCTAAACGGATAAATAAATAACTGACGGAGAGGGAGACAGGGAGAAAGAAAGAGAGAGCGAAAGAAAAGGCAAAGAACTTGAGAATTCAACACTTTTCTCTCTGTTTTCATTCACATTTGGGGCAAAACAGAAGGGGAGAGAGAGAGAGAGCGAGAGCCTATAGCACATGCACACACTTTTGAGTCTTTTGAGTCAGTTGAATTCAGTTGACTTGCCTTGACTTGACTTGAGTCAAGTTGAGTCGAAGTCGAGCTGAGTGAATCAACGGTTTTCAGGGTGTATTTGTGGATGCGCAGTGAAGAAGAAAACGGAAAAGAAAAGGAAGAGCAGAGTCAGGGAAATTTATGGGATCAAATAGACGATTAGAAGGGCCTTTAAAAATAGTTGTAACTTGTGTGTGTGTGTGTGTGTGTTTGTGTGTACATCACAAATATACAAATGCATACACATAAATATGTACGTATATGCAAAAGATACATATCTACGCTCGAAAATCTAAAAATAGGGAGACTCTTCTTTTGAAAGTGAAAGAAAAAGAAAAAAGTAAATGAAAGGACCAAAAGAAAAGCGAGTCTAAATGTATATAGAAAAATAGGGTGCAGTACATACATAATGCATAATATACATACTCGTACACGGTAACTATGCAAAACTGCTGTAAAAAGTATAAAATACATAATAAAAAGTCGAGTTGAATTGAGTTGACTCGAGTCAAGTTGACTCATCTTCTTTTCTCGTTGTAGACTCCAAACACCTTTGCCTTTCATTCCCATCAACTCTCATCGTTTTTCAAGTGCAACAAAATGAGATTTCCATTAATATTATTACTATTTGTGTGTGTACATACATTATACATACACTTCCGTAAGAAAACGAAGTTGGTTCAAGTGTCTTGATCTCGACTTGCGCCTAAAGTTAAAAGTAACCTTCAAGTTATAAAGAGGAGGACACGAGCACAAAAACTGGGAGCTGGAGATGCGGAACTGGAGCTACATACATAGCTAAAGCTGAGTATGTAGATAAATATATGAGATCAAGGAAGATGCAAATACATGGCATAAAAAACAAATACAAGTACATACAACTGTACAAAGAAGTTTGCCAAAAGCCCCGGTAACAAAACATACATGGAGGATTCCAATCCAATCCAATCGGGTCGAATATCAAGTGTCAAAGTGCTCAAAGTATTCGAGGGAGGGTTGGAAAACAATATGCAAGAGGTGTCAAGTTACCAAAGATTATTTCATCAAGAAATTGCCTAGCGGGCAGGAGGCGTCGCGTATATTTCAGATTTATAAACTTTCCCGGTTTTCTAATTTGCAATGATGTAAAGTATCCACATTTAAAATATTACTGGAATCGGTGGCCATTTGACCTCTACAGACCATGT
>JAQIVE010006036.1:0-12045 GCA_034698285.1 Sminthurinus bimaculatus | reverse complement strand
GCCCTTTTTTGGCTTCACGATAACTCCATAACAAATTACGTTTAATTGTGTTTTGACGTATGCCGACACTAAATTATTGTATGTACAAGATTCACATTCAATATATTCTACATAATAAAATTCAACCACAGAAAGGAATTCCTGTTATGTATGTATGTACTCATTTACGCTTCAATGTCATGATTCATGATTCAACTTGAATCATGAACCATGAATGTATCCTATTTACGTATCAGTAGTATACAAATTCCTTTGATCCCTTACACAAACATTATGGCTTCATTAGTTGACCACGGTAACTATTTTTTGGCATACTTGCTGAACCGCATAAAATTTGTGTAAAACGTAACCATACCGATATAGTAAATTCCCGCTACTTTTCTAATTTAAGTATCTACGGATGTAACTCCCAGTCCAGTGCCAGTGCCGATGCCAAAAAATGGGAAAAATTTGTCTACAGCACAACCTACAGTGTACAAAGGAACCAAAAACTCTTTCATTCTCATTTGTAACGATGGCACGTTTTTCCTTGCTTTTCTTCAACCTTTAGGGAGACTCGAGGAACAAGGACGCAGACAAAATAAAAGACTGCCGAGAAAAATTCCAGTACAAGTACGAGTACGAATAAGAATATAAAAGTCCACAGTCTACCGTCTACACGCAGCAGCAGCGTCGAAGAAAGAAGCAAAAAAACGGGGAATTCCGAGAAATAGAAGAACACGCTTCACATTCAGACAGAAAAACGGACGCTGAACTCAACTGAGCAAAGTGAAAGGAGATCGACGGTGCAATTCGAAGCTTTAAGACCACACATATACACACACAGTCAAAGTTTAATCTCATTCTTCTTTTTCTTCTCCGAGAAAAGTTATAACTGCTGTTATTGTTGTTGCCTTGGGTTCGTATTGGCAAAAAAGGAGGAAAAGAAAGAGAGCCCAACCATCCAACAAAAAAGATGAAACTACACTAAAGAATTCCAGAATTTAAGAACTGGACAAGAGGACCGACGTACATATCCGTGGTGCAGACTGGAGAAAAAGGGAAGGGGAAAGAAAAAATGGACGCCACGCAAACAGCATCTCAAGTTGAGTTCGTCCACACGATTATGTAACAAAAGCAACTCTTCTGCTTCTGCCTCGGCAATTTAGCAGCAAAAAAACCTCACGAGCCTCCAGCAACTGCCACAAAAACATGAAAAAGATGACTGTCGTTCCTCTATTCATTCTTATCAACAGCATCATCATTCCGTTATTCCAATTCCATCACCAGGAGAAGAACCAATTAAAGTCTGTCTCAACTTTAACTTGAAATTCCACACTTTTTGATACATACCGAGGCCGTAATTAAAGTTGAGCGTCTTTTTACGAATTTTCTACAAATGTACAAATAGAAATACAGCAAAATTTTGACAAGAATTTCTACAATACATATTATGCACATAATAAAATAGAGCCACTAGAATTTTCTGTCTCCGTCGTCGTCAATATTCCTTCTCCTAATCGGAATGGATGACCCAGTGGGCAGGAGGAGATCAAAGTCCGGTTGTTGTTCTTCGTCGTCTTGTTCTGCTCCCTCCTTCTCTTGTTCCTACTGGGCTCTGTTCCGTCACAAAAAATTGAAAAGAAGCTGGAAATTGGTGAGCAGTGGAGCGAGCGAATCGAACAGTAAAAAAAATAAACGTTCCTCCTCTCCTTTTTTATTATTAACCCCATGTCATAACCATGACGACGACGAAAATTGTGATGATCAAGGGCGACTCTGGAGTCTCCACAAACAGACAAACTCGAGAAGAGAAAACCGAGAAATGCAAAGACCAAGACAAATCCCCCATTTAAAAGAAGGAAGGCAAAATTCCCCACAGAAAAATCAATTAAATAAACATACAATACAAAATCAATCATTAATCTCAATTATATATCAATCAACCTAAGTACCTGAAAAAATAACGACAAAATCTACGGAAAATATCATTGCAACCCAATACAACAATACAATAAAAAAATAAAAATGGATGCCTCCTCCACAAATACAAACACAAATACAAACACGAACACGAACAATGGCGATAAAAAGAGTGCGTCGGGTGGGAGTGAGTCCGTGTCCATCACGACGGTGGCCACGACCGGAACTCGGACAGGAACCGCGTCCAACACCAACACGACCACGACAACCCCGAGCAATACCGCCTCGAGCTCGGTGGGGAGTCAAGAGAATGCCTTGGAGAATGTGGATGGGATCTTGGAGGACTACATGGACAAGCTGGGCTCACGTCTCTCCGTGCTGGAGACGGAGCTCCGCTACGCCTGGAAAGCCCTGGACCTCCTTTCCCAAGAATATGTCATAATGTGGAACCGGATGGAGAAGGCGGAGAATCTCCTCACTCAACAACAGGCCATCATCTCCAAAATTATGGAGGAGCAACAAGAGGAGCTTCTTTTGAGTGCCTCCTCTGGAGGGGGAGGCGGCGCTGGAGGACCTGGGCCAAGTGAATCCGACAATCAAATTGTTCCTTATGGTAAAAGTGTTAGTGCCAGTGGTGTGAGTGGTGGTCTAAGTGGTGACCAGCGATTGGACACTCTACGGAGAAAAGTGTTTGAGGACGAAATGCTGGAGCGAGATCTCCAGCTGGACGAGGAGATAAGTCTCCATGACAGTGAAAACGAAAGTATATTGAGTAGTAGAACTAGTGATCGAAGTAGTAGACTCTTGTCCAGTCGAGTTCCGGACGAGGCATTTTATCGCAGCCTCAACGTCGCCCACCGTGATAATGGTTCCCTCCCCGTGACTGAGCAGGAGTTGTCCCTCATTTGGGAGGAGGACGCCGATTTTCCGGGCATCAGTGGCTCCAACGGCTCTCCTCCAGCTCCGGCGGAACGAGAGCGGGATCGAGAGCGTGACCGAGAAAGAGAAAGAGATCGTGACCGAGATCGACCTGGCTCAACCGGAACCTCTCCGCCGCTCCATAATGTGGGCGAGACAACTGCCTCAAGTGCTTCGACCACCGCCTCCGCCTCCACGACAACAATCATTGCCGTGGAGGACTCGATAGATATATCCAAAACCCCGGGTGAACTTCCCGGGGAGTTGACCCCCAGTGATAGTAAAAGTGAAGTGACCTCCACCACAGTGACCAGTACTAAAAGTGAACCAAGGAGTGAGAGTCCCTCCCAAATTATAAAGAATTTGACCGAGGATCTGGACAAAGTGTATAGTGCCCTCGACTATAAGGATTATAAGGAGCACCGGACACAGCTGGAGCAAAACTTTCATCATCAGGCCGCCGGCGGCACGAAAGAGCAGGAAAAGGAATTAATGGACACTGACCTGGGCTCTCCCGCAATGTCCATGTCAATGTCAATGACGACGAGTCAGCAATTAAAGGATAGACTGTACTCGGGTTCAAAACTGCTGATGGACTCGAGTTCACCCACCCTCTCGCCCCAGCGAAAAATAAGTGCGTATAGCAGTAGTTACAGCAACAGCAGTGCGAGTTCGAGGGGATCGAGAGGGGGACCCCGGAGTAGGAGTGCTCTCGAGGAAAGTCTTAGTCGCCTTTTGTATGGAGACCTGGAGGCTGAGCTGGGTCTCCCGCCGAGCGGCCCTCCCAGTGGTATGGGCCTAGACGATGGTGATGAACTGTATTCCCGCTCAAAGTCAAGTAGTAACACTCGTCCCGTCTCCCCCACCCCGCTCAAGAGTGAGAGTAGACTGTACAGTGATTCAAACATTTATATGGGCTCCTCCTCCGCCCCCATGAGTGGGAGGGTGAGTCCCTACGCTCGACCTAGCTCAAGGCTGTCCATGGACAGCGGGACGACCACGGATCAGGAGGTGGCCGCCGCCCTCATTGGTACAAACTATGACCCCCTGGGTCGAATTTCACTGGGAAGCCATCATCACCGCCATCATCATGTCCACTCCACACGAGACTATTCTAGTGGTCCAGTGCCAGGACCAGCACCTTCCAGTGCCCCACAACCTAATGTGATTGACCCCCTGGGGGCTGGACTTGTTCCCTGTTCGTCCATTATCGCCACCTGTCCCTCGCCCACCATTTTCTCTGTGGCCACCAGCGAAAAGGTCAATTTGGGCTCACCCATTACCAGCCTGCGTACAAGACAAGACGGCTATCTCAGTGGTCGGCCGGTGAGTCCGAGGCCATACAGTCCGTTTGAACTGGCCAGCGTGGGGATAACGGGGAGTGGGAGTCGAAGTCCTCACAGCCAAAGCCCTAGAAGGAGTCCCCGGTCATCCCAACTGTTTGAGGGTGAAAATCAAGTACAACTCTCTGTACAAAATTTATATCAATCTACTTCCTCCACCTCCCTCAGTCGCCTTGGAATTGAACCCGGGGCGGGTCCAGCGCCCGGCTCTGTGGCCGCAGCTCTTCAACTCCAATCGCCATATTCCAGGAGTCCGAGGCACAGTCCACTGCCCCATGACAGAGAACGAGACAGAGTTTCTCCACTCAATGATCTTTCCATGGACAGGTCCGTCTCGTCAATATCATCAAGTATAAGCGCACAGCAACAGTCAAGAACCTCACCGCCAACTGCCTCCATTTCTATGATTTCTCGAACTTCCGCCGAAGCAGCCGCTGGAGAATTTCCAAGACCAATCAGTCCAAGTGTTGCTGGAACTGCACAACAATTATATGAAACCACCACAACAGGGGGTGTTAAAACTCTTCCGGATGTGACCATGGGCTCCTCCGCCCTGCCTATGGGAAGCATCACCTCCTCTCACTATAGTATGGATAATCCTCCTGACCTCACAACAACGGCAACAAATAATTTGGGCCTGACCTCCGCCACAAGTCTTCATATTTCCACTTCCAACCGGAGTCTCAGCCAACCCTCTGTTTCACCCACTCCAACCCCCTCAGCTGCTGCAGCAGCCGTCACTCGAGACGAAATTGAACTGATAACGAGAGCTCGTCAAGAGATTGAAATGGGAATCCAGGCTCGACTCCGGGAGCGTGACCTTATCAGTGACAGTGGAGCCATCGTCAGTCCCAGCGTCATCTCCAACCCGGCCATGGGTATTGGGCTCAATACTATGACTCACCTGTATAGAAACCAAGTTTCCTCCATGGGCAACGTCAACATTAATTCCAATGCCAATGTTAATGTCGTTAATGCCAGTGCAAGTGTGACCCCGGGTGGAACTGACCATTATCTGAGTAACGTCAGTGTCAATGCAAATGCCAATACCAATGTGAACATTAGTGTCTCAGCTGACCCCCGTTCGTCCAACGACCGGGACCGCGATATTTTGGAGTCCTCCACATATCTTGCTAGTCTAAGGCAGCATCGTCAACAGCAGTCAAGTGTGACCACTGCCTCTTCTCCATATCAACACCCCCCATCGTCATATCTGTCCCGGGTCGAGGAAACTCGGTCCAAGAGTCGTCAGTCCCCGTTTCCCGGCAGCGACTCGGACGATTCGAGTACGTACAGCTATGCGGGCAGTCCGCGGGTCAACTTAAGTAAGCTGTCTCACCCATCCTCCACCCCCTATTCACCCTACAGTACTCAC
The DNA here is from genome assembly GCA_034698285.1 of Sminthurinus bimaculatus. Taxonomy (NCBI): domain Eukaryota; kingdom Metazoa; phylum Arthropoda; class Collembola; order Symphypleona; family Katiannidae; genus Sminthurinus; species Sminthurinus bimaculatus. Next base: position 6,507 of record JAQIVE010006036.1, on the reverse strand, counting down.
AGTGAAAGGGAAAGAGAAAGGGAGCGCTACAGCGGGGTGGGTACCACCTCTTCCTATGGAACCGGCCTTTACTCCTCGGAACGGGAGATGGAACGACAGTTTATTGAACGGGAGACAAGTCGCACATACTACCAACACCAAAGAAGGAGTCACCAAAGTCATGTCCCCGGGATCCATCGTCCCGCACCCGCCTCTTCCCCCTACTACCCCAATAAATCCGCCTGTTATGAAAATCCCTCCTATTTGGTCACCGAGCCCGGGGAGCTCAAGTGGTCCAGGGACCGAGACAGACCAGCCTATAGCCAAAGTCACACTCACAGCCACAGTCATCACAGCCATCATACTCACACACAAATGGTCCACGGTCAGGGTCATCTACCCGGTGGTCCTGGAGTTGGACTAGTCCCGGGAAGAACTCCGAGTCCAATCGACGAGATTCACCGAAAACACGAAAATATCACGGGATCGCTCAAGTCCATGCAGAACATTTTAGTGTCGGCGGGTGCAACTTCTTCTTCCTCCTCTCCACACCAGCCACATCTCGTCGACGACAATATTAACCTCGGCCTCAGCTCATATCGACATTCCCATGGACATGAACTGGGCCCAGCCAACCGTGAGTCGGAGCTGTCGAGTGCCATTGGTCTGGGTCATATCCACGGTCACAGCCACTCTCACTCCCACTCACACTCTCATTACGCTTCAATTAATGAGCCCAAATCCTTTGATCTCCGAGAGCAGCACTACTATTCTCCGGGACTGTCCCTGGGCTCTTCAGACCTGGAACGGAGAGATGCGGGAGACGGCGGCTATGCACAAATACAAGGCCGCGCTGGTGTTGCTGGTGTTCCTTATGGAGCTTCCATGTCCATGGCTCCTGGAGAAAGAGAACGGGATAGAGATCGAGACAGAGAAAGAGAGCGAGAAATACCCCACATGTCCAGAGAAAGAGAGGCTGGAACGAATGGAGGGGGTGGACCCACTCCTGGAGCAGGAAGTGGGAGGGATGCCAGCGGACGAAAAATCAAGCCAAAGCGGAGCAGCAGCCTCAAAAATGCGATGCACTCTATGGGCCACTGGCTCCCTGATATTCATTTAAGTCTTCCCAAACGTCAGAGGTCAAATAGTCTCCCGGGTGGTCCAAAGGGGCCAGGCAAGGGTCAAGGTGGCCAGCCCGACGTACAAAAGCACTACGGAAAAACAACGGCTTATTCCGCTCCAGGTTCCGGGGGCAGCGTGTCGTCTAGTGGGGGTGGAAGTGGACGGAAAAAGAAGAGACACTCCATCGTATCAAATATATCGGGGCTCATTGTCAAGGCTCATCGTCGCTGGAGCAGTCAGTCGGAGGATTCAGACGTCTCCGAGTCCTCCGACATGCACGCCTACCGGGGCAAGGGATTTGGCTACCGTCAGAAACCAGGGATGGGTCAAGGTCATGGTCAAGCTGGACCATCGTCCAGAAGAGGAGTTGGTGAGACCAGCGAGAGTGACCACAGTGAGTCGAGCTTATTCCCCCGTGTTGCCAGGCCGGCTCCACCCTCCTTCCGCCGGGCCATGAGCGAGGGCTCCACCGGAGAGGACGACAGTGAGCTAGAACAGCACCACCAAATGATGATTAACCAACAAAACCAACGACCTCTCCCTGACCTTTTCCCCACCGTTGGCGAGGTGGCCAAAAAGTCCACAAGTAGTCAAGGCTCTGGAGAGAGCGGAGGAGAGGAAATTATCAGTCCTGGAATAAATGGAGCTGCCGGAAGTGGGAGCTCCACCAGCAACAAGTTCATCACCACTGGAGAATTTGCAGCTAGTCGAGCTGTGGGCAAATACAGACAAAAACAGGCGGCCAATGGAGGAACTGGAACCACAGGGAGTAACAGCAGTAGTGGAAGTGGGGGTAGTGTGGGTACAGGTAGTGGTGGAACCGCAGTTTTGGTCAAGCAGTACAGCAGTCCTCCACCCCCAAGGCCTCCACCCCCTCGACAAAACAGCAAAGTCCAAATCGAGGATGAGGAGGAGGAAGAAGAAGAGGAGGATTTGGACGAAAAGATTTTTGCCGATATTATCAGCAGTTCTCTGGAGCAGAAACAACAACAAGCAGACACGGGGACGCCGGGACGAAAAATTCCACCAGCACGACCCGCTATGCCTGTCTTTGAGCGAATGGCAAGTCAGGACAATATGACCGGTCCCAAAGACAAGGACAAGGACAGAGACATTGAGGAAAAGGAGGCCAAAAAGGAAGAAAAGCGGGACGAGTACGAAGAGGAAGAAGAAGAACAAGTTCCTTCACCACCAGGATTTGCTTTGGCCAAACCTGGGGGCATCCCCTCAAAAAGTCAAGAGCAACAAATAAAGGGTGAAGAAACGGTCACCAAAACGCCGCCTCCAAAACCACCTCATCCACCCCAACATAAAATTAGTACAAAAACAAGCACAACTACAAATCTCCTCGATGACCATGAACTGACAGACCTGGAAAAGGCCGTTTCCTCTTCGTCTCTTCTCCAGAAGATTGAAAGTCAAAGCTCCGCAGAAGCCGCTGCCGCCGCAGAACTTGAGCTTGAACTAACGGGAACTGTGACGAGTGGAACCGCCACGATGCGACAACAGCCTGAAACAATATTGCAAATCTTGACTCCGTCCCCACCCTCGACAATTCCCTCCTCCTCCAACGGTCAAATAACGAGCAGTACGCTGGCCGTCTCTCCGGGAAGCCACTCAGTCTCCTCCTTCCGCTCCCAAAAGTTTGGTAGTCAAAGCCAAAAGAGCCTGAGTCTGAGTGAAACGGATATGGGAAGTAGTACAGAGAGCACCACGAGAAACAGCCGAGTGCGCCTTGACCTCCCCAGTCAACGAACACTCAGTGAGGAGGAGGATACCCGCTCCACCCACTCATATCGCTCAAGCCGCGTTTCCTCTCGCCGACAAAGCACCGAAGAGAGCATCGACAGTGAGGATGAGTGGTACAAGTACGAATTGAGAAAACTGGAGGAGCTGGAGCGGCAGCAAATGGCCGCGATAGAAACAACAACGACAAGTACCACCAGTGGCATTCCCACGTCTTTGTCATCCTCTTCCACCTCCTCAATGAGCCAACCACACCACTGCCATTTCCATAGCAACACCTATACAACCTACTCCCAAATCCCGGGATCCGCTCCCTTCGCTCCACAGTCATATCAAAATATTCCTCATGCAGCCACCGTGGACATGAAGGAGCGGATGAATCTCGTTCTCCAGGAACTGTTGATCACCGCCGCGACAAAAGCCCCGACAAGCACATCAACACAAAAGGAAGGAGATTCCTCTGGAAAAAATATACAGCCTTCCAGCATCGTTGCCGACATTTCTCATGACAAACACGGGCATGCCCCTAATTTGGCCTGTACTGAACGAAGACTGTCAATCACCAAGAGGATCTCGTTACAGCGAGAGGATTCTCTGGGGGATGAGCCTCTCGGCTATGTATCACGAAGGAGATCCACCTCCCACGATGACTACACGGTCTCTGGCTCTGGGGCAGAAGCCACCAGCATGTCCGCAATGGAGAGTGTAGACTCCTCAATTTGGAAGCAACAGGGAGAGAGTCGGAGTCGCCAGGGTAGTCAGGACTTTGGGAGTATGATTGAACCCCCGCCGTCACACTTGGGGATCGGGGTTGTCTCCTCCAGGGACTCGAGTAGCCGCGAGGAGAGAGATCGGGACCGAAAGGACTCACTCAGCGTTCGCTCCTCCGAATCCGCATTCTACAGCCAGTCCGCGAGTCAAAGTCGAAGCACAACCGTCGAAGAGAGGCCATCACTCAGCATTCCCTCCTCCTCCTCGCTCGGTGACAATCAAGCCTGGCCCGAACCGGACAAGGGTCAAGAGGAGCCACAAGATAGGGACCGAAGCAAACGAGCCACAAGTGACGAGAGTATAGACAAGGCTGCGGGTGATGGTGCAAGTGGCGGAGGAGGAAGTCAGGGCGACGATGCCTCGAGTGGGGAAACAAGTGGTCCGGACACTCCGCAAGAGAGCTTTGATGACGAGGAGGAAGAAGAATTGAACCAAAAGGATGAACCTGGAGATTTACCTGAATTGTCCAGAGCTGGGACTCTGAGTGGCGGGATCGCTAGAATTTCGGAGCAAGCAGCAGCAGCCGCTGCGGCTGAAGCAGGGACTGGAACACCCCCGACAACAAGTCGTCGAGAGTCTACTCAGAGCTCTACCATGTCAATCCCGCGAAAACTGTTGGACATGCTGAGCATGAGTACGGAGCTCAAGAAATTCGGCGGAGAAGAACAGCGTACTGGTTCGGTGGATGCTGGAGCTCCGGGCTCAAGCACTCCACCAACCGCTGGTGCAGGTGACGATGTTAGTGGGACGGCGGCGGGAACTCCAGCCGGGGAAGGGATGGATCCCAGCAAGATGATTGCCTCAAAAATGGCCGCGAATTCCATGTCCATGTCCGTAGATGAGGAGTCCATGATGGACGACTCCAAGTTTGGCGGCGGGGCTCTTGGTAGTCGCTGGAGCTTCCTCAAAACCTTGAAGGAGAAAAAGGCCGAGGAAAAAGAAATTGCAGCCGCGGCTGCTTCCATTATCCAAGACCATGTAAGTTCATTCTTATTGTTGTGCATAGTATAATGAGAGTCTACTATTGTTATAATACGTACAGTTGTACTAACTTATAATGGAATTCGTGAAGTATTAGTAGTACGGTGAAAAGGGGTGCAAAAATATCGAATCCCTTGTATAAATCCCCGTGACTGTGACTATTAGTGTGTCTATAATATGTGAAAGCAGTAGGCCAGACAAAGGATCGACCTGGGAAACGAATGTCTTTTTAAGGTTGCGCCTTGAGCAATTTATTTTGTCTGTTCCCTTAGTTTATTGGTCCATTATTTTCAAACTTGCCTAATTCAGATCGCCATGCTTCACTAACGTTTCCATTCCCTTTCTTTTTACTCGTTTCTCGCTGCCTCTTCTCCACGTCTGTACACACTATTGTCTACTATGATTGTAGAGAAGAGAACGAGCAAAGTTTCAAGCGATGGTCTGAGTGTTGCCCAGTGTGCGGAGTTGGATAAGAGAAACGGGGAACAAGGGCTGCGAGTCGAAATCGTGAGCAAAGAAATAAGGGATGGTAATGCGCGTACAGAAGTATATTTGAAAGTGAAATATTTATCACGGAGCTATTTTCCCCTCTCACGCGTCCATTGGAGAAAGCAGGGACACATAAAGGAAATCTTTTTATTTTATTCTTTTCTTTTGTTGAAAATACTGGAAATGGAAAGTACTTATGAAGTTTTTGGGTGTGTGTATTTGGTATTTCAACCTTTTCCTTTCTTTTTCAACACTATTAATCGAGATTTATATTTTTGCACAAAAACTGTTTGTTTTTACATGATAATTCTGTTTTTTGCAATTTAAATATTACTTTATCAGTTTCCCGCACATGTGTACCAATTTTGGAATTAACAGTTGTGTAAATATTTTTTTGTACACAAGAATACAAGTATAGTTTGACAAATTTTGGATTTTTGACTCTCATTCGTATTGGTACATGGTAGAATATGTACACATCTGATCTGGCTGTCATGAGGTTGTGCAATACACATTAATCATTCACTCAAGTGTGTGGAGTTTTTGAGATGGGCGTGCAAAAAGTGGAAACGGTTGAACGGAGGCGTTTCCTATACTAAAACTATGATTGTACACAGATTTTGTACACATATGTATTATGAATGTATTTATGTCTATATGTGTGTACACCAAAATTCAATTTTCAATTCAAATCCAAGTTTTAATTAATTATCTTGCAGGGAAACAAATGAGTTTCCCCCGCCCGTCTTCTTCCCTTGTCTTGCCTATATATAACTTTGCCAATAGATGAAGACTCCACAACCAAACAATGGTTAAGAAACTCGGGAAGCGAACGAAAGGGGGAAGTGAAAGTAAAAGTAAACTCATTCACAAGTTCCATTTGTAAACAATGGAAACTGTGCGCAAAGTTAAGCACAAGTTGTATTCAAGTTCAAAATTCCGTGAACAAACTCTGCAAAATATAACATAAAAACATGCTCCAAAAGTCTTTCACATCACCATGATTTATCACGAACAATTCTTTTTGCATAACTTCAACTTTATCCTGTCCTTACTATGCATGTGTATATTCCATGAAGCATAAATTGGCAAGTCCACCAAGAGTTAATTCATCATTAGAAGAAAAACTACAGAGAAATGGTATCCTCAGGAATAAATTATAACAGTACGTTGTACATTTGGAGCAGCTGCACCTTGTTTGAACAAAAAGGAGCCGAGAGATAAAAAAACCTTTGCTTGATTCGATATTGCGTCAAATATGATTTTCGTTTTTAATTTTCCAAACTCAAGCCTGTACACTTAAACCAGGGAGACGCCACACACATTTGCAAAACTGTTATGTACGTCGAAACCGCGGTAACTGGCTCTTTACCCATTTTCATGCGTTTTCAACTTTCGATAGCAAACCAGCCAAAGTGC
>JAQIVE010006035.1:0-12046 GCA_034698285.1 Sminthurinus bimaculatus | reverse complement strand
TACTGGATATATGGTTTCATCTAGAAAGTCCGCGTAATGTATGTAAAATAGCGGTGAGAATTTTCTCCATACTTTGGCTTTCGGATGTTGATGGACAAATGCTGTAGCTTTTAAATAGTTAATAATGCCGTGGGTCGAAATGTAACAAGACTAATGAAAAAAGGAGTCAACGTGACTTTCCAATTTCGAACTTATTTTCAGTACCGTCATGCGGAGCACAAATGCCGGGTTTATGTTTTGCAGTCAGAATTTCGAATTTAGGTTCCATTAAATGAATTGCTAAATGCAATTGGAAAAGGATGCCGTTTTATTTCAACCCCTTATAAAAAATCTTTTGAAGAAATCTCATGAAATTTTGACACGATTTGGGTCAAAAATTTCAATTTTGATGGAATATCATGAAAATTGCATCAAAAATTGTAATTTCATCAAATCTCATCCATGAGATTTAATGAGATTTTTTTCTTGGGGTCGAGTCGAAATTCAGACGGCGAGCGTTCAAAACGGCTGAAATTCTCCGGTATTTACATGAAAAAAAAAGGCCCTCTACGGAGACCGGCCCCAGCAGCGCCAGTCCGACTATGCACGTGGTGACCCAAATTCAATCTATCATGTCGGTTTTACATGATAAATGATAATGGAACTGGACAAGGAGTCATTCATTAACCATAAAGATAAAGTAGGTTGATGGAAAGTTGTGGCTTGTGGAAAAATGGGGAAGGGTGGATTTTAGCTGTCAAGCTCTGCGATTGACTTGCGAGATTTCACGTGCTTTTAGGTTTCGAAGAATATTTATCGGCCCACACGAGCCTGAAGTGCGCATTTGGTAAAAAACTTGGAGCTTCCGAGGGAAACTGTTAGTTTGTCACAGTATAAAAAAAGTCAGTGAGGTATTGTGAACGTGTCCCAAATTTTATAATCCAAATGCTTAACATAAAGAAAAAAGACATTAAAATTGCCGCCATCTCAATTTTTCGTTTTATTTATTATCAACTTTTAATTTGTTGAGCACTTGAACTAACAACAAAGTAAAAATGTTGAGCTTTGAAGAAAACTCGTGGAACTTGAAAGCCATCGAAATTCTATCCTTGGTGAATCTTCTGCCCATTGAAATCAACGCGGGAACTGGAGACATCAAAATCCAGTCAAAATGGTGGAAGAGATGTATTTGGAAAACATTATACTTTTTGGCCCTTGTCCACTGGATCTACGTGTTTGCACGATTCATCCAGATGATTGTCAGCCCTGATCCGTTAAACTGGAGCCACTTTGTGATTCACCTTATCAGTGTGGCCGCCCTATTCAGCGTATACATGATGGGCTACCTTTTGTTCTTTGTAAAATCTCTGGAATTCCCGGTGATTGCCAGCAGTGTGACCATGAAAGAAAGAAGTCCAACAGAACTTGTTCAAGATCAAGTCCAGGTTGAGAATGAAGGAGGATCGGGAGAGGACGAAAATGACCCGGGTCAAGTTGTGGGAAATGAGACTGTTGAGGGTCAGCATATCCAAATGACGGGTCCAATCCAAATCCGAATCCGACCTCTCTTGATCTTTTCTCCTCAGTATAACCTCCAGGAGTTGCTGACGAGATTTCTCCCATTTTTTCTAATGGTATCATGTCTACTTGACATAGCCATTTTGGCGTTTGACCCCACTCGACCTCAACTCCTCTATTCCTCATTGCCGCGAAAATTTCAAAATACATCGAGTTTCTGTGTTCTTTTGGCCATTGAATTCGTCTGCTTGGCCATGGGCTGCTCTATGGGTTACATCTGCTTTCTCATTCCACTCCAGTTCTTGGAAAAGTGTCAGCAGGAGTTCACCAGGCTTTCCAGAAGTCTCAAGTAAATTAATTATATTTTTTGCACATTGCAACAATAAAACTGATAATTCACGGATAATTTTCTAAAAACTGACGAATCACTAATAATTTTGAAAAACCTGATAACTCACTGGAAATTGCCAAAAAACTGATAAATAACTGATAATTACCAAAAAACAGATAAATATCTGATAACTGCCAAAAAACTGATAAATAGCTGATAACTGCCAAAAAACTGATAAATAACTGATAATTACCAAAAAAAGTGATAAAACACTGATACTTGTCAAAAAACTGATAAAACACTGATAATTATCAAAAGACTGCTAAACAACTGATAATTATCAAAAAAGTGATAAATCACTGATAATTATCGAAAAAAGTGATAAAACACTGATAATTATCGAAAAAAGTGATAAAACACTGATAATTATCAAAAGACTGATAAACAACTGATAATTATCAAAAAAACTGATAAATCACCGATTATTATCAAAAAAACTGATAAAACACTGATAATTATCAATAGACTGATAAACATGAATTTCAGCTTTAATTTTATCCACGAATTTCGTTTCAGGGATCTGGCTGGTTGGATGGAACTTCAAACTGGAACCGGAAGCAGAACTGGAGGAGGCAAAAATATTCGAGATATCGATGCCAAATGTGAGGTCATCCGCGAGGTTCTAACGGAAACAAAACAGCTGGTTGCTTTAATAGAGCTGTTCAACCGGGTTTTCCCCTTTTGCATCTTCGCTATCAAGCTTCTCTTCATGTTTCTTGCTGTTTTTGGCTCCTTCTGCGCCATTCGTCTGACCCGCCGTCATCCTGGAGTCGGCGGTTTTGCGGGATACCTCGCTACTGGGACAAGTTTGTTCTACGCTATCGCGTATGAAAAGGCGTTTCTCATTCCGGATAAAATGGAGGAGTTGAAGGAAGGAATTCTGCAAACGGCCCACCGTCTTTTTGTCCTCAGGAATTCCTCGATCAAATTTAGAAATCCAAGGGCAACAGGTCAGAGGAATCCCTTGACCTGGGCTGAGGTCAAGAGGGAGGTCAGGAGCTTCCAAACTGTGGGGATTCGAGTGGGCTCCTTTCACACTATGGAGAGAATGAGTACTCCACATTTCCTGGATTTTGTCCTCGGTCAAGTCGTCAGCCTTCTCGTCACTTTTCCAGCAGGGCGAAAATTCTAACCAATGGTTTTGGACGGCAGAATTGTCAAGAATCATATTCTTTAAATACTGTCCGAACCGCTCTTTGACCTGACGACTGAAGACCTTGCAAATACATATTTGACAGAATTGAGCACAGAGTTGTTTGATTTGAAGCCTACTTATCAGATTTCGTCAGATTTCGAATGTGAAGGTCAAAGGTCACAAAGGGGGGTCAAAGTAGTAAAATATTGTAGGAATATTATAAACCGTTGCGTAAAATTGAAATTTCTGGGATATTTGGACCCTAAAACGAACGAAGGCAAGGATATCGTCGAATCTACTCCAGTCCTATAATTAAAAGTTAAAAATATAACCTCGACTGTATGAAAAATTGGTTTTATGATTTTTTTATTTAAAAACGCGTTAGATTATGAAGAAAATTGGTACCTGAAAAATACAAATATTGACTCAAAAAATATGATTTTTTTAAAAAAACATGGAACACGTGCACATATTGGAACGAAAACTTGGTGCCTGCAGCAGAGGACAGTAAATAAATAAATCGTCTCTGTTTTATTATGTCTGAGTGACTTTTTCTTATAACATTTTAATTACATACATGCGATTACTGGCAGTAAAGAAGTATGTAAAACTGAAAACGGATAAAATTTACAAGTTTCGAAGAGGAAAGTTTTGAAAAGGTTAAAAAATTTAAAGTTAAAAAATGAGCATAAGTACATTGCAAATTAAAATATTTATTTATTAGGCGAGCAAAATGTCAGGAGCCAGATTAAGTTCCGCTTGAGAGTTGCAACAGTTGGACAGTTTGATGTTTCAACCATGTTTTTTTGCTTTACGGCATTCTTCGAGACAGTTAGGGAGGCAGTTTGGCTTATAGCTGCCCTTTCCATTACACCACTCTGTACAGATATCTTCACACCACTCTCCTTTTACGCTTTGGCCTGAAAAATTGAGCAGATCAAAAAGAAACGTTACAAAACGGCGAAAAATTGTCATGCTGATTGACTTAAAAATCTGAACAATTCGAGGTCCAACGTTTACTTAAGTTTGAGGTTTTTCAAGAGAGGTTACAAGATTTAGGCTTAAAAAAAGTTTGTCATAAAATTTTCATGAGCTTTGACAAGTTTGACAATTTTTGATGATGTTTTAAAGGAATTTTAATAAAAACTCGACAAAAATTGATCAAAATTGAACCGATTTTTGACAGAAATTAATAGTGCGAGAATTTCATGAGATTATTCGGCAACGTCACTGTCGAAGGATTAGTAAACGGATTCATAAAATTTTTTTAAACAACTTAAAATTTTGACAGCACAAGGAGTTTTTTCAAAAATATGGGAGCGCACTGAAATTTAAACTATACTTTTACAATTAAAATGGTAAAATTTTGTTCAAACGAAAAAACTCACCAAAGAGGGCCAAGATGGCGAAAATTAAGGAAATTACAACAAAAAAGTTCATCTTCTTGTGTGTGTGATTTCGGGTGACGGTAATAAGCTGACTCTTGTTTCTTGTGCGGTCACTGACAAATCGATCGTCTGATGTCTGATGTTGCCTTGAAGATCTTTTCAACTGCCTATGAAAGCACGGAACAAATCACTTTGATTATGTTGATATTTCCGGGTATTTTTTATTAAACTAGAGCAGATATTTATCAATGGTAGGAAACTAATCAAAAAACAAACATCGTCGGTTGAATGAATGGATGAATAGAAATGCTGAAGACTGCATCGTGACTGGCCTAGTTTTTATCCCAGTGACAACAACAAAAGGTTTTTGATCAAATTAACAATTAATATGGCGCTAGCTAGTTTAGATTTCATTTGAAAATTTGCGCTTTACAAACAGCGCCAAGAGGTTTTAATATTAAAGCACGATATTTAGAGTCGCGTTCTAAAAAAAGTACAAAAAATGAATGGCGTGACCCTGCGTAGTTTCACATTATGAATCCACTCTTGAATTGCTGCACATATTATTTCGTTTTAACTAAAAAAATAAAAAGTAAGTATATTTACGTAATAAAATTGAGAAAGGATAATTAAATTGCGAGAGCATTTATTGCACCAATTTGGGCGTTTAATTGAGTTTTTACTGTATTTTTTTTACAATAATCAACTTTACAACAGCTGAGTTACAAAAATGAACAAAAGGAAATGAACCGACAAAATGAGAGTATTTGCAGAGTCGGTGGTTGACGGAATGTCCTCCTCAGTTGTGGTCCGGTCATCCGGGTGGGTCAAATCCCGGATTGTGTCAAAGATGGTGTGATTCCTGTCGTTTGTACAGTCCACGTTCACGACTTTGTCCTTATAGATATCCTTTCCATCCCGCAGCCACTTCATCCTCCAGTCACACACGAATCGGTTGCTCCTCGCCAGAATTTGTTCCACGGGTCCCCGGGGTTTAATCAGGGGCTCAAAGAGGTCCCCTGAAAGGTGGTCAAAATTGTTGCCCTCCAGATCGATGGTATACAGGGTCTTATTGTTCCCCGGGGTAATGAATCCCTCCTCAAAATTCTCATTCGTCAACCCGTTGCTATTGAGAGCAATGGTCAAGTTTCCTTTGTGACCTGGGAGGTCAAAGGCCTCCTTCCCAATCCTCTGAACACCTGTGAGGGTCAGTCTCAAAGTTCTCAGACTAGTCAGTCCAGGACCGGATCCAAAGGCCCCTTTTTCAAGACGGGTGATGGGGTTGAATCCCAGGTCGAGTTTTTCCACCCGGGTAAAATTCGAAATGCCCGGGATTATTTCCTTGTTTGACCCAGCAGGAAGCGCCTCAATGCGGTTGTTGTCCAGCACGAGGGCCTCGACAGTTGTGGGGTTGATGAAGGTCAACAAATTTCCAACAGCTTGATTGTCCGCCAGACGATTAATAACAAAATCGACCTCTCCAACCTTCATCATTCGGGACCGGGTGTCATCTCTGTTGGGCGTGACCGTTTTCAGCTGTAGGTTGGACAATATTTCAAGAAACTGGACGTCGAGTTGGAGTTCAGCCAAGGCGTTGAGGTCAATTTCGGTCAGATAAGTGTCAGCAATGACCAACTCGGTCAAGAGAAAAGGGCGCGGCTGTCCATTCAACAGAGAGATGTTGGTGAAGACCTCGTTGATGATGGTTTGAGTGACATTTTGCCCTTCACAGATAATGGAGCCCCGGTCCGTCCCATTTTTTGCGACGCACACACACGGCTCAATAGTTTTGGGGTCAGGGCACTTATTTAATTCCCCGAAGACGACGGGGAGCAATGTGACAAGCAGGAGTCCAAACAATATGGGAAAGAAACGATGGGAAAAATTGGAGTTCATGTTGGAGCGATGTGAAAAGGTGAGAATTGGCCAGGTGAATGAGAGAAGGTGAAAAGTTAATCATTACGGGTGGTCGCACACTTTTACATACATGCATATGACAGATAACATTGAAAGATAAGGTGAGATAAGCGAAATTGGAATTATTGTGACGCAGATTACAACGTCCAACACAAATCAATACAGTACATACAGTAAGAATTCAACCAAATTGGCTCTTTGTTCTTTTGTTCGATATGTCACGCTTATCTTTAGTCCTGACACTGAAATTAAATTTAATTAAGTTATTAATTATTGACGAGATTAGTGGTGAGTGGGGAGTTCAGCCTCTGGAAAAAGAGCCGACATTCCATTTGGCTGAATGACGAATCAACAACTTAATCAGTGTAAGTTAAGTAGGCACTAACTATGACTCACGCTGAATCAGCATCAACTATGACTCATTACTGAATTAGTTAAAAGGAATAATTTGGACACAAACTGTCAAAATAGGCACATTTTTGAACCAAAATGCCAAAAACGACTCATTTTGAACCCAAAGTGTCAAAAGGCATGTTGTAGACACAAGATGACAAAAAATCATATTTTACACCAAAATATGCTCTTGCATTAGGCTCCAGATAGCAACAATTCCACGGTTCGATCGACAATGATTTGATACACGGTTTTGACGCACTCCTTGTCCAAAACGTAGCTTCGCCTCATCCTCAATTGAATGACGGCCAAGGACTTGACCTCCTTCTTTTGCCATGGGGTCAAGCTCCGTTGGAAGCGCGGCTCCTTCATTTGCTGTAGAATTTCGGTGGAGAATGTGTGTACTAAGGCAACCATGGAAATCATGGGGACCCCAACCGCAAGAATTCCCACGGCGCCCGAAAATCCCGCCAAATATCCCATCTTTGAATGACGAATTTTTGAAAAAGTCATGTTTTGTCATGGGATCAATCAATCAATCAATCAATGGTTTATTTACGTGTTTAGGTTTTAACAAAAGTTATTTTGATGATGTTGGAAAGTTATGATGTTGTAAAATTCAAAATTCTCGCCTCCAATTTTTTCGTAAATAGGTTACAACAAAAATACACGGAAACAAAAAATATTTTTTGGCGGGATTACTCAATGTTTAGGCGGGATAATTTTTCGAAAATCGATTTTTGGACAAATCAAAAAAATTAAAGAGAAAAAACTGACCTTTTTTTGCAATACAAAATACAGAAAATGCTATTTTATTATGTCGTTTCTGGTAGGTACGCGATTTGAATATACTGTACAAAGATGATAATATTATGCATTTAAGCTTTTTATACTCTACAAAGGACAAAAAAAACAAAGTCTCAAACGTGCTTAAGACACTACAATTTTACAGTTTGATGAGTGTGACTCGTGGCAAATTGTGAACAGTGTTGAGATGAATGGCTAACGTGAAATCCTTTGCTGTTGAAAATCCACACCTCACAACTTTACATTCCAATTCTTCATTTCTCGAGGGAACAACCGAAATAAATGCTGACGGAGATGAGGTTTGTGCTTGTGCTGTAGATTTCTCCCCAGAATGGATTCTGCGTACATGCGCCTTGAGGCGGCCGTAAGCTTTGGCCCGATAAGAACAATGAGGGCACGGATACGGAGATTCTCCGGTGTGGACTCGAGTGTGGTAAATAATGCCATTCCTGGAGACGGTGGCAAAGGAGCAGAGGGAGCATTTAAACTTCTTCACCCCAACGTGGAGTCTTTCATGCTCCTTGAGGACGTCCTTCCACTTTGATTTGTAGGCACAGCCGGCAAAGGAGCAAGCAAACGGTTTGTCGGTCGAATGAATGACCACGTGTCTGGTCATACTGCGTTTGGCCTTGCTGGCGTAGTCACAGCCGGGTTGCGGACATTTGAACCGTCTTTCCGTGGAATGCACCGTCCGGTGATGATTATTGAGGTGCTCGTTTCGTCTAGCGGTATACGGACAGAGATTACACGAAAAGGGTTTGTCGGTTGTGTGAGTCTGCGAGTGATTTTTGAGATTTCCTTTACTTGCAAAAGCCGCGGTACAATTTAAATGTTGACACTTGTACGGCCTTTCTCCCGTGTGGAGGGTAATGTGGTAGGCAACATGACCGCAGTGGTTGGTCGTGTAGTCGCACAGTCCGCATTCGTAAGGCGATTTTTTCTTACTGGAAGACTTGTCCCTAAATTTCCCTAGTTTCTGTAATTTAGCCGCGGGACGAGGACCTTTGACCCCTGCCTTGATTTTTGAGGTCATGAAGGATTAATTTGACCAGTAAATATTTGTAAAAAATAAAATGCACGATGCACAGCTGTTGAATACTTGCTGAGCGATTGAAAATTTTTAAGGACTCAAATTTCTTGGAAACCTCAAAGTTGTTCTCTTTAAAGAGCGCTGGAAAGGACTTCAAACACATTTAAAACTTGGATTTTACGATAAACGACGAGAAAGGTACATATTTTGGATGGGTAATTAAGTTCCCATTAAACTCGCATTATCCATCGTTAATCCCTCGCTCTCGTTGTCAAAAATGTTTTTAACTCATGAATAAGTCGGGACTTTGACGTATATATTATTCATGAGATACAAGCATTGACGGTAAGGGACTGGAATGTATAAAGGACTCTTACGAAGCTGAAAGGTGCCTTCTGCTTAAGGAAAAGAAAGCTTACCTGAGCATGATAAGATAAGGCTAATCTTATCATGTGCCTAAAACGGGAATAAAAGCTCTTTTACTAGTTTTGCCCTATTCCATTGTAGTATTACTGCAGGATTAGCGTTGTGCGAGTAAGTCTGGACCCTTCGACCAAATTTAATGTTTTGGATCAAAATCGAACGCTTTCGACCAAATATGAAACGTAGGCTGGATTTTACAATTAGCTTCGCCACTTAACCACGCGATGGTAGGTTGTTAAGGTTGGTGATGGGTTGTTTTGGAATATTTCTGCCTGTTAAGAAGTCTCTTAACATAAAAAATGTTTCTTTAAAAGAGCAGAGAGTCGTTAGGTCAGCATGCAGTTTGACCGAGCGAGATATTCTTCCATGTCCAGCGTGGTACACAAAAACCAACGCGGTTACAGTATTTCCCTTTTCCGCGGTTACAGGGCAACATAAAATGTGGCCCTGATTAGTGAGTCGTCCAGGGGTATGCCCTGCAGCTCCTCCATATTCGTCTCTTCTTTTCTCTGAATTTCCCTCATTAGGAAAACAGTCATTCCAAAGTCGGATAATCCAACATAGTTTTCATTAGCCCGACATTTCTGCTCATAAAGTTCCGTCCAGTAGTCCACCAAGCCTGTACAGATGACTCTTTTTAAGTCTTCCAACAGCCTGTCCGCATGCGGGACCAGCAATAGCCAACTAGTCAATTGGGGCAAAAATACTTCTTTGGACACTATAAATTTTTGAGGAATATAGTCGGCTGAATTAGACCAGACGTGGCCAATGCTGGAAATGACCTGGAAAATCAAGAGCATCAAAAGCCTTCAGCATCTTTGTTCATCATTCTCAACCAATTCAATGTAGAATTTTTTTTTCTAGTGTACACAGCTCCATATTAAATAGCTAAAAAAATGGAGTAAAAAACGTCAACAAACATGTACCTTGTACCTCGTTCATTTATTGCTCACTAGACAAAAAAAGCCGTCACCTATTTAAGTTTGTCAAAACGAACAGAAAGTCAACTTGATGGCACTTTGCATTGCACTTGAAATTGTAAATTTACAAACTATTAATGGTTTGTGTTGGACATTGTAATCGAAATTCCCATTTTGCCTATCTCACCTTATCTTCAAATGCTATCTGACTAATTGAAATTGTGAGACCACCTGTAGTGATTTATTTTTAACCTTATCTCATTCACCTTGCCGATTCTCATCTTTTCACACCGCTTTCAAAATGAGCCGTGATTTTTCCCTTCGTTTTGCTCCAATATTTATAGGGCTCCTGATTTGCACTTTGCTCCCCATCGTTTTCGGGGAATTAAATAAGTGCCCTGACTCCAAAACTATTAAGCCGTGTAAATGTGTAGCAGCGAATGGGACGGTCCAAGGCTCCATCTCCTGTGAAGGACAAAATGTCACCCAAACCATCATCAACGAGGTCTTCACCAACATCTCTCTGTTGAATGGACAGCCACGCCCCTTTTTCTTGAACGAGTTGGCCATTGCTGACACTTCCCTGACCGAACTTGACCTCAACGCCTTGGCTGAACTCCAACTTGACGTCCAGTTTCTTGCAATCATGTCCAACAGACAGCTGAAAACTGTCACGCCCAACAACGATGATACCCGGTCCCGAATCATGAAGGTCAGACAGATCGATTTCTTTATTAATCGTCTGGCGGACAATCAAGCTGCCGGAAATTTGTTGACCTTCATCAACCCCACAACTGTTGAGGCCCTCATGCTTGACAACAACCACATTGAGGCGGTTCCTGCTGGGTCAAATAAGGAACTCATCCCGGGCATTTCGAATTTTACCCGGGTGGAAAAACTTGACCTATTCTTCAATCCTATCAGCCGTCTTGAAAAGGGGGCCTTTGGGTCCGGTCCTGGACTGACTAGTCTGCGAACGTTGAGACTGACCCTCACAAATATCCAGGGGATTGGGAAGGAAGCTTTCGACCTCCCAGGTCACGAAGGAAAGTTAACCATCGCTCTCAATAGCAATGCGTTGACCAATGAGAATTTTGAGGAGGGATTCATTTCCCCGGGAAACAATAAGACCCTTTATACCATCGATCTGAGGGAAAATTTATTTGACCACCTGTCGGGGGACCTCTTTGAGCCCCTGATTCATCCCCAGGGACCCGTGGAACAAATTCTGGCGGTGAACAACCGTTTTGTGTGTGACTGGAGGATGAAGTGGCTGCGGGACGGGAAGGACATCTATAAGGACAGAGTCTTAAACGTGGATTGTACAAATGACAAGAATCATACCATCTTTGACACAATCCGGGATTTGACCCATCCCGATGACCGGACCACAACTGAAGAGGACATTCCGTCAACCACCGAGAAGGACATCCCTTCGACTACTGATGAGATTTTTTCGTCGGCCACCGAAGAGGACATTCCATCAACCACCGACTCTGCAACGACTCAAATCTTGTCAACTCATTTCCTTTTGTTTATTTTTGTAACTCAACTCTTTTAAAGTTTTGGACTGTGAAAACAAAATGTCGTAAAAATTCAATTAAAAACTTGCTTTGTTGTATTGAATGTTCTCGCAATGAAGTGTTTGTTTTTCAGTTTTATTGCAGTAATTTTTTTTCATTTTTTTGCATTTGGAATGATTTGTGTAATGGGAAACCACTCACTGCGTCGTTTCACACATGTTAGACGAAAATGTGCATTTTTTGTTCTTAAAAACTTTTTTTTGACAGCCTTCAAACTCAAAACACTTGCATAAAATGAAGAAAGTTTTAAAATCTCAAATCCATCCGCTCGAAATAATAAAAAAATGCAGCCAAACTATATGCAAAAGCTAAGAAAATTGCACATGTTTGCCGCATAATTATGACGGTAATATGAGCATAAAGTCATAGTAAGGGGGTTAAACCATTTTATTCAAAAGGTCTTTGATATCTACAACAGATATTTGCCAAGATGACACAGAACTAACACTAATGTAATACTACAGGCTTCAACGACAAATTGAGTAATTCTTATTTGGTCTATATTTTGATACTATAACTTGAGATTACAAATTGTAGGTATGATGGTGAAATATTTCACAAT
>JAQIVE010006034.1:0-12047 GCA_034698285.1 Sminthurinus bimaculatus | reverse complement strand
GACACATCGTACTATTTGGACGTATTGTTCCATTTAGTAAGACACGTCCAAATAGTACGATGTGTCATAAATTTTTCCACTTGATTCTATTACATGTACATACTTTCTATGGTAAAAAACTCAAATAGTAGGACAGTCCTACTATTTGGACGTGTCTTACTAAATAGAACAATACGGTATGTATATGTACTACTATATACTAAAATCAAGATGACGAGAAGAAACAAAACAATAACGAGATGTAAAGAGCCTATCGATCAATTTGGACTGTTGTGCATTATAACTAAAATGTATATATATATATAAATGCACCCAAAATATTTTTATCGGCGGCAAGCTTTATTCCATTCCTTTTCCTATTACATTTCCTCGTTGTCTCGTTTCCGCGTTGAAATATTCAAGTTAAAACTTAAGACTTTCAACACAGCATTCTGGCAGACTTGAGCTGGAGTTTGAAACACTGAAAAAATTCGGGATTCTTCATGGCTGAAAAAATTTAATATAGACAAAACACACGCACTGACACACACCTCCAATTTCCATTTCCATCTCCCCATCTTTATCTTCTTTTCCCCCGCATTCTTCTTCGTCATCTTTATCCTCATCCTTATCAGTATCTCCATTCACACCTGACTGCCTTATTATTCATCAATAATAGACAACTTTTCCCCCGTTTTCCGCCGCCACGAGTTCTGGTTCATCGTTCTTCTCACTTTCTCCATTTGCGCCTGGATTAATCGTAAATAGAAAGAGGCAGGGAGTGTGAAGTTGGGTAAAAATGCATTAGTGCACAACTTTTGAAAAGTTCGTAGCTTGTACATTATGTGAATACGTATGTATGTAGGATGTAGGTACAATATAAATAAGACTTGGAAGAGGAGTCTTCACCGAAAAAGAGTCTACAGAAGAATGTCCATGTTGTAGAAAATGTTGGTGCTGAGCAGAAAAGATAGGATGACGTGCCTCCAGTAAAAACAAACGGGCTGTAGTTGTAGACAAACAGCCAATTTATTTCCACGGAGGCAGCAATAGCTCTTTCACTCCTTTCTTCACGGTGTATGTGCATTGTGCATTGTACATATCATCCTCACGTTACGGTGCAGCATTGAACCACAATATGTACGTGTATGTGTGTATTTATGTAGTCAGTTAAGTCGAAGTTGAGTTTATGTATAGAATGTCGTTGGGATGAAATGTCACTTGATAGTTTTTCTTCTCACATTCTTTTTTCGACTTTTTTCGTGTGTGGTGACTTAAACCACTAAAGAGTATTCTTGATTCTACGAAAAATTTTGATTTCCACACATTTTCTTCCAAGTAACAAGAAGAGAGAGAAAAATTAAATTTGTTTAAAAAAATTGGTTCAAAAATGGACATAATTTCTGAAAAACTAGCTTAGTACTTCTTGCTTTGATAAAGAGAAGGATTTGAATCATTTTTACCATCCAGCATTTATTTATTCTACAGAATTGCCAAAAAATTGTATGTATAATATACAGACAGTTTTTTTTACAGCTGGGCTTTTCTACTGTTGAGTTTTCATTCGAAAAAGTTTTAACTCGGGCTAAAGAAGAATGACGCTTTCCCTCCTTCGTATCCTTCTATCTATCAATCGCCCTTAACGCTTGTCTTGTTTCTCAAGTTTAGTTTCCACACAGTCACAATTTTCAGCCACAATGTGTCCAATATTTATGTAATCCCTTACAAAAAAATCTTATCGAAAAAACTCATGAGATTTTGATACGATTTTGGTCGAAAATCTTATCAACTTTGATCAAATTTTGATAAGATTTTCATTAAGTGTCATAGAAATCGTATCAAAATCTCATCATCAATTGTCAATCTTGTCAAATCTGATGAAAATTTTATGAGATTTGATAAGATTTTATTTAAAGGGAATATCTATAAGGCAACATCCAAGCTCTTCTTATATATACTGTATGTACTGTACACACACCACAAACACAAACCAAACCAAACCAAGGCCGGCCCAAAACTCAACCAAAACTGTCTTTTGTGTACATAATATTCCTTGGAAAAAAACTAGAGTAAACTCATTGTCAATATAAACTGCCAACACTCAGGGCGCGGGTAAAACGGAGGCCGGAGCCGGAGAAGCCCAAGAAAATCTTGTCAAGGCTGAAATTCAATTTTAAAGAACAAACACCTGTCTATCGCGGTGACATCTCCCATAAATGTATGGGGCTGGAACACTTTTCACACGGCTGTCTCAAGTCTCAAGCCAGCGAAAAGGCGAGAGATAAACTTTTCCTTAAATGGCCCAAAAAAGTTTTTGCAGAAAAAATAGAAACTTTTACTGTACACACATACACATACACTTCCAGTTAGGAGTATAATATTGTAAAAAATGATGATGGAGTATGCCATGCTAAACTTTTTAATGGCGTAATGTGTACATAAAAAATGCACCTCCAAGTTTTAATGGTCCATAATTTTTTTCATTAAAATACCTAATCAAAGTAAGTTAAAGTATTTCGAAATTATCTTTGTACAATAATTTGATGGCTATTTTTCAGGCATCGTTAATTTTCATTAGGCCATTATCTTGAGAAGCTAGCCTCTTTGCAAGTTTGAATTATTTACAATGGAGCTAATTGATTTAGCAATTTATATGACCGACATTCAATTAACTTTCTTCATGTTTTTTTCTTCAAAGAGGAAAAAATGTATTAAGTAAATTTTTTAGAAATAACCTAAAGACTGTTGGTTTGAGAATGCTTTGCAGGTACTGTTACATTCCAAGTTTTTAATTTCGGATTCCAATCCTTTATCATAATGAAAGTCCACTTTTTTGCTAGGTTGCTCAATATACCCATCCTTTAATAAGAAAACCCGCGCTAGGCGTTTAATACACAAAGAAATGAATTTTTGTTTACAATTTTCTCCAGAATTCCTGATGAAACCAAGAAAATGTTGCTTTTTCCAAAAGGACAACATACAATATAACATATATACATGTAACATATAATAAGACGACAACGACGACAGGAGGAAGCGGATTGTAATCATGTGGATCTCATCGTCCAGCAATAATAAGCTTCCTACCATATCAATCACGTAAATTCTTCATTTGTCATGTCTTCTCCCCTTCGTCTCTGCCTCCCGCTTTCTCTGGCTTTCAACTACCGGAGGAATCGCAATACAGTGCATATCTAATACACAACCACTCACTCAACCCAAGGCAAGTCATCTCATCGCATCATGTCAAATTCTTGAAGCCAACCGCAAAAATCCTTCATTTCATTCCTCAACAACCACAACAAAAGAAATGGAAATATATTTATACATGTTTATATCTACGTACATCGTACATACATATAAGAGAGAAGGCCCAGCTGTGAGACGGAGACAAGAATACGGCTTATTATTATTATTAGTCTTAGTTGTAGTCGTAAAGTAATAATGGCAAAAGAGAGAGAATAGAGACGGCAGAAATTCCTTGTACACTTATACCCAAACACATACCCGGTGCGTCGGTGCGTCGGTGCATACCCACCGACATTGTAACAATATACAACATCGGTATTTGTGTCGTAGTGTACTGCGGGCTGTAATTGCACTCCTGCCACAGTCTTGGTGCCTTTCTCTGCTGTATTCTCCCGCTATTTTATCCTAATGTATTTTGCCCGCATGTATACAAACTGTAACTATATAGGTAATACATACACGGAGATGGTTGTTGTGGGTTGCCTCACATCAGGCAAATTTTTCTTTGCATAATAGATGAAGAGGAATGGATGGAATGGAATGGGATGGGACAGCTGCGTATAAAGATTATTGTGTACACTATGTAGACCATGAAAGCTATGGAATTTACCATAAGTCCCAGTCACAAGTGCATACATACACACTTTACATAGAAAGGTACGAATTTTCTCTATTTTTTCCTACGCGGAATGCAAAAAAATACATCTCTATGCTTACGTACTTGTGTATTTGAATTTGTATTTAATAAGATTTTCCTTCCGCTTTCTTCAAAATTTCTACGTTCTTCCTCTCCCATCAAATTCCCAATTTCCAAGACCTCAAAAGCCACGCCAAACCAAACAAAGTCAAGTCAGCTCAACCCATCTCAACTTGAACTATACAATTTCAATGTACAATGTATGTACAATGTACATGTAAATAATAGGAAAGAGAGGAACAACTGTCATACAGACCAGTTCGAGAAAAAAATACGCTTCGTATAGCAGTAAAGACTCATTTCCTACGCAGATATCGCACAATACATACAGCCCATATGTATGTACAGACAGCATGATTCGCAGATATTGTACAATGAGAGGAATTTTTCATGTCGAAATGGAAAGCAGGCCCATTTTACTGGGCTGGGGAACAAATGGGCTATCATATGACTCAGGACTCAGGTAAGAAAGGAAGGCTGGCATCTTATATGTATGTACTTATACAGAGGAGGATTTCCTTTTCCAATTCCTTTGATTAATAGCAACAGCAGCAGCAGCACACATAATTACATACATGCATGCATGATGTGCAGTGTTATAT
The DNA here is from genome assembly GCA_034698285.1 of Sminthurinus bimaculatus. Taxonomy (NCBI): domain Eukaryota; kingdom Metazoa; phylum Arthropoda; class Collembola; order Symphypleona; family Katiannidae; genus Sminthurinus; species Sminthurinus bimaculatus. Next base: position 7,520 of record JAQIVE010006034.1, on the reverse strand, counting down.
CATATGTGTGTACACATAAAAGTACATTGCCATATTACAAACACGTTGAAGTGACTTTCTTCCCTTCTCGTCCATGCTGTTCCCTTTCATTTGGCTACAATATGGGCTTGATTCCTCCGGTTTTATGATCCAGCGCAAGGCGAAATGGATAGGAAGAAATTTCTATCTGTTTCTCCAGCTCCAGTAGTGGAGGAGGACGAAGAAAAAAAGACCAAGTCCAAAACAGACAGTCCAGGCCAAGACAAGTATTTCATGTATGCACACTATTAATGTGATGATGGTCACAGACGAAAGTCCCAGTCAGTCGTCTCGTCGACTTGAGCAAAGTCAGGTAGGAAACTCTCTCTCTCTCTCTCTCTCTCTCTCTCTCTCTCTCTTTCTTTATACTCTTCCTTTTTTATGTAAAAAATTCTTTAGCTGCTGCTGCTTCTTGTGCTTCCGCCCTCGTCTACCATCCGCTGTTCCTTCATGAAAGATGAGGAAATGGCCTATACGAGTACATACATATATGCACAGTGTGTACAATGTACATGTGTGTGGAATAAGAGGAAGGGAAGAAATTCCACTCAAATTCAGAGGAGAAAGCTGGTGCAAGGACACACCGGCTTTTTGAATTTCCCAAGTTTGGCCTTTGAAAAGGTGGAATCACATCCTGGTAAAAGAAGTGGAGGGAGAAATGAGAGGCAAAGAGCCCCAGACTATACACCATACACTATATACACTGGGCCTTTCCTGTACTTGCCGTGTGCTCAGTGCTCATGTTGTAATAAAACCGGAATGAAAATTCATTTCTGTCTCCAAAAGAAGAGGAGGATGGAGGAAGGATTGTATGGCAGTGGCAGCAGCCGTTTTCATCTCCGAGAACACCATACAGCACATACCCTACCTACTACCTACTTTACATCCTCCAACGTACATTTTACATATGTGTAGGTAAGAGAAAGAGGGAGAGGAGAGCAAGAAAATTCAAGAGATTGAAGAATGAGAATGAGGAGGCGGAGGAGAAGTAGAAGAAGGAGTAGGAAGAAAGCTGGGAAAAAACGAATGCCACGAGTCTTGAGTTGTAGAGAATGAAAACTCCAATAAAGGTATAAAATTACACCAATATTTTTATAGCGATGACATCTTCTCGCATATCACACAAGATGGATCTAACTATCTAGAATCTAGATTCCACATTTCATATTGTACATTTGATAGAGCCTAAAATCTAGAGCGACTAACGGTAGACTCGACGAAAATTTCATGACTAACAATCTGCTGAGAGCTATAAGGACACATTTAAAACTTAAAATGAAACTATAGACGCCGGAACCTGTAACTGGAACGCTCTCGTTTCAGGGCTGACTCTGAATTGAAAACCCGCCGACTGCACAATTTTTTGCATCGCATCGCATCACATCACATTCTCCCACGCTCTTGTTCTTCTGTCTTGCTTGGGTACAATTTTTCAACATGTCCCATATTATATTGCATCTCTCGTTTTTCAAGTTTAGTCGGAAATTTATTCCGCAGTCGTTTGAACAATTTAAAATTTCTTAATTATTTCTAAAATCCAAAATAGACAGGGGTTTTGTTTCCTGTACTGCCTTCGGCCATTTACAAATATGTAGAATATAAATATAACACTCCTGTGTGATTTTTATACTCGAATTTTACTGTACGCACAATATCTGCATAGTTTACATGTATCGCTTCAAAATTCTATCCAGAGTCCATCAGTCTGATTTCTTCGAAGAGATGAGTTTTTACCGGAGGAAAAGGAATCGTATCACGCATTTCACCACAGCATGGACAAATTAAAGCATTATTTATTGACGAAAAGGAGAGGAGAGCTCGGCCCTTTTCTTCTTCTTCTACCTCTATACTCTATGCTTATAAGTGTATTGTAGATACATTGTACATGTATGAATTTCCTTTTATTTTACTCAGTATCTTGTGCTCTCCTTCTTGCTCAATGTAGTTCTAGCTGATACGGCATCATTATACCAATCTTGCCTCCACTCTGTCTGTCTTGCTCCGTCCTGCCCTTCTATATTCTAGACATACATATGAGGAACCTTAATTCACGTCCAAAACCCGCCTTCAGACATGGGAAAGGGGAGAAGGTAAAGGAAAGTGGACTATAATATAATATCAAATTTCTACACCGATAAATTGGCTTCTCTCCTACTCCTGCTTCGTATGTACTTTTGCCTTTAATTCTGCTCCTATGCTTTTACTCTTACTCTTACTTTTGCTTTTATTCCGACTCTTACCTCGAGACCTCGAAACAGACATTCTTCTCTCCAGGTTCTTCCCCTCTTCCTGTCGTCCTCCCATCCTTTTTTCTACTCTACCTTTACTTGTTAGAACCTTTAGTTAAGAAAGGCTACTAGTATAGCTACAAGTATGCATACACATACGCACATGTACACAGATAATATAATACAACATGTTTAAGACTACTACTTCTCTATTATTCTCCTTTGGTTTCTCATAAACTTTTTTCTTTCTCATCCGCACCCAATCTATTTTTCTTTCGTTTCTTTTCTTTCCCCCGCTCACTCCGTTCCTCCTCCCTCTTTGCCACAAATCTTGGTAGCCGGGGAGAATGGAACAGAAACATCTTTGTTATTATCAGCAATAAACTTATCTATTTTCTCATTTATGTATGCACGAATCCATCCACACAGATATCTATACATGTGTACAGTGTACATACAGTGTGGTCGATTGCTACATCAAAATGGTTTCAACTCACGTCTTTCTCCCTCAGAAACTCTCCAAAGAATAAAATTTATCCATCGATATACATCAATATGTGCATGTGTAAAATGCTTTTTTTGTTCTTTACCTTAAATGAACTTTTACTATCTTTATGACTTTTCTCATTTTTGAGAAGGGAAAATTTGGTTTTGATCTGATGTACATTTTTTGCAGGATGCGTTTGTTTTAGATGGAGATATTTAAGAAATTTTAATTTTCAAGTTTGTATATTTGGTCGGATTTTGCCATTGATGTGGTTTTTTATCTTGATTTCGATTTCAAACTCAAAATTCAAAAACTGTTTCAGCAGCAACATTCCGTTCCAGATTAGAGCCCCAGCCAAAAACGAAGGCGGAAATTGCGAGTGTGATGTGCTGGTCGAATTTCAAATCCTTTGCAAGTAAATAATTTCTGCTTCCTCGGCATTTTTCGGTCTTGATTCAAAGACTATGATCTGGCCTCAGTAGCTTGTATGTATGTAGTGAATCTAAAAAATTGGCTAGTTTGTGGTATGAATGAGCAAATACACACTCATACTCAAGTAGATGGAGCGAAAAAAGCTGACGAAACTTTGTATATTATTAGATTTACTGGGTATCATATGTGAGCATTGAGCATACTTATATGTAAGTACATTTATATACAATACATACAAGACACCATATATTATATTGTATTCTATCAACAGTAAAGGAAATAGTCTCGAGTTTTTCCGTTTTTTCAGGGAAAAGTCTGGGAAAAGATGAAGCAGGAGCAGAATGCGTGGAAACAAAGGAGAGAACGAAAACAAAAAGAAGGGAGCATGATGTATTGTTTTGTAAAGCCCTTTCCCCTTCCATTCTTTATGTATGTACGTTTGTCCTAACTCCAAAGTCAGCCTCTTTAAGCCGGAGCAAGCCGAGCTAGAATAAGTACATATAGATACATGGATACATAATACGATACAATAAATATACAGTAGGATATGATAGGATATGGAAATCAAGTTGGAAAAAAGGTTGGTGTGAGTAGGAAAAAATGTGAAGAACTACTTACTTACAGCTCTTGAAAATGCAAAGGGAGCGTATCAAAATTCCACATGCATTTTTACGCCGTATGATGATGAGCAAGATGAGATACTTTGGTATTTTTTCCAGATATAGTTTGGTTTTTGAATCCAAAGTTTCAAAACAAAAGTGTTCCGGAGCTTTGGCACTGATGTAACAAGAGGCACTGAGTAAAAAGTGATCTTACTGTTCCACAGTACAAATTTTAGAAAAACTGAGCCTGGAGGTATAAAAAATAAACAGAGCTGGTATAAAATTTCCTGCAAAACCTCATTTTTTGAATATCTGTTGCAGGAAAAAACCTTTATTCGAGAGTTTTTTTATTCCATTTCAACAACCACAAATTTGAATGCCAATGTATCTACAATCTACACACCCACACATGCAAGTTCCATCGATTGTAGGGATCAGCTCAATAGAGACCCGTATAGAGATGCGCTGACTGCATCCATATTATACAGCTTTCTCCGTCTCTTTTATTCTGTATCACAAGAATAGGATTAAGCCTACTTTACAATTACTTGGAAGTACATACCTGCTCATAAGTATGTACATATAGATGTATGCATAATACCGACATTTTGAAGGACGTGGGGTATGGTATTGAGCGTAGGCGAAAAACATGAGCATAAACTACAAGTAGGATACATACATATCTATGTATGTACAATGGAAAGAATGCAAGCCATACTTGTGAGGAGGGAGGAGCGCGAGAAAGAGATGGAGGAAGGAAGGAAGAGGACTTCTTGTCGAGAAAACAAAAGGAGGGAAACGTATGATGTGTAAATCCCTTGATACCCGAGACAAAACTGAAAGTGAGTCGTTCCACCGCACGCTGGGAAAGTGTCATCAAATAAGCAGCCAGCTAAACTTTCCAAATAGCTCACTATTAGTTTGTCCTCTCTCTCTCTTTCTCTCTCTCTCTAACTCTGGAAGCAGGCAAGTATTTATATATGTATAATTTCTGTATGTTCATGGTGTATGTATAGTCATTTAAGCTCATAGGAAAGCAAAAGCCCGACTACATACAACAGGAATACAGAAAGGGCCACAGCTCCAACCCCTGCCAAAGATGGAGGAAGAAGGTTTAATGTTTCCAAACAATTATCTGTCATCCTCATCGCGCTTATGACTGCACTAATCGAAGGCGTCTTTCCAAAACTTTGCTATTTAGGTCAATGGCTTTCCATTCATTCCGCCCTTTGCCTTTGTCCGCTATTCCTTCCGAGCCATAACCGTTTCACATCGTTTAAATTCTTGTACTTGGACCAATATCTGGATTAAATAGGTGCTGCAATTGCTTTTATCTCCCACGCTGCACTCCATCTCTTTCTATACTCTATATATATGTATATATTATACATACAACATACTACATAGGTACATGTAATCCCAGTTTTGGCAGGAGAATGCGGTATTAAATTTTGCAAATTACAAAATCAAAAGGAACAGCAAATATCACGTAGGTACACATACATAAATCCAATTTCTGTGGCATATCGCAAATCTGTATTGTGGATATGCGTGTACATTGTACCTTGTACATAGTGCAAAGCAACGGCATTTTGCAAAACATTTATGAAACCTATTCATTCATTCCCTCGGAATTTGCATTACGTTTATGTACAAAGGAATCAAAGACATTTTTCGGAGCAAAATATGTACTTAATTTGTGTTTTACATGCATACACGTCGACGCACAATATTGTACAATATTTTCATCATACGACCCACGTATGAATTAAAAAAGTGGGTGGAAAAAATATCTGAACACATACACACACAGAGAATCATTTTAATTTAATTATTAACAACTCACTCAAGTTTCCTTTTAGCTAAGGTGCATATATTAGAGAGAGAAATTGAAAGTATCCGGGGAAGTTTAATAAAGCATTTTGAGGAGACTATGTTCATATTTCATACCTTTCCCCGCAGAGGAAATAAAGCCATGTCTATGTCTCTCTATATATTCCATACATGTGCAAACACATCATGAACGACGGGCTGGTAAGCTCTAAACATGAATGAAAACTCCTTTACTTTCCTTTGCTTTGACTCTGACAAAGGACGGAGCAAAGCGTTATTATATATGTACACGAGGAAAATAAAAAGATGAATATTAGCTACAAAATTAGCCCTGGGATATTGACTATACCTATGCATGTGTATACATATAGGTATCTAGTATCTATGTACATATTGACGGTGAGTGGGCGTACTTACGTGTGTAGGAGAATATTCTAAAAAATTCACTGTGGTTTAACTGTACATCTTCTATACACAGGAAAATGTCAAAAATTTAAATTGAAAAATCAGCCTTTGAATGGATCCCTTTTTAGTACTAGAACTATATACATACATACATACACATCCCATTAAAAGGTTATACATGAAAAAATGTAGGGGAAAGTAGAAACCTGATTCAACACGGTTATACTTACACTATACTACACGCACTTATTCCGTTTTATGAGATTTAACCAGTTTTACATTGTTTATACGTGTAGGTTTATGTATATAATATACGTTACAAATTCATACTGATTGCCCATATGGATATGTCATGTATATCTACATTGTATACGCAATTTCATCCATATTCATATGTTGACTAGGTTCAAGTAACGGAGGAATGATAGCAATGTCTCCATTTCATAGTGCCTATGTATAGATATACATACAATACACATGTAGTCAGTGCTAAACTATCCTTAGAATAGCCGGCATCTATATACGTGGTGAATATATTCACTATCTCTTGTTCTTCTCGTTCGTTTCCCTTTTCTGCGTGATTTGGAAGCCGGTCTAAATTCCGAATGGGGAGACTAATAAGAAATTCCAACATGAAGAATAACAAGAGGAACACGAGGAACAAGGGAAACTAAAGGATATTACATAGGCCATTATTGTACATTCAACTTTTCCTAAGACCCAGAGCCAGACCAAGACGAAATGGAGGAAGAAAAAGAGGGAACCGAGGAAGATGCATCGTTTCTCCTCTGTTTTGTGCATACAGTTTTGGGCCGTCATTTGTTTGAAGACTGTTTTTTTGTGAGGCCCGTCACAAACTTTTACCTTTACCTTAGTCGGCTGTTCATACTTGTAAATGGATCTCAAATTGAACCGAGTTGAGTTGAGTCGAGCAGAGTTGAAACGAGAGTTGAGTTGAGTTGAGTCGACTCGACTCGAGTCGTGTTTGAAAAGGAAAGGAAGAGACAGACAGGAAGAAAGGAGACGGGGAAAGAACGGGGTGGAGAGAGTAACAAAGGACTTTGCAAAACGTGTAAATAAATTATTATCGTTGAGACGAGCTTTTTTCCCTTCGCAGACTCTAAATTGAATGAAACAGCGGCTCTTTCTCTTTGTCGATCTACCTTACCCAGTATATTGCATTGCATGCTGTATAGTCTAACTTTAAGTTTAGTCTACTGTGTATATTGTATATACTATAGTACATTTATTATGTGCAATATAAATTTGTATTGCGGACTTGAGACAACTTTTTATGCACATAAAGCGTACAGTTTCTCAGAAATCCCACAAAAAAACGAAATTGTTACAATATAAAAACATAAAAACAGACGAAAGCAAGCATTTTTTTTGCAATGTCTCAGTTTTTTTTACAAAAACCTTTAAATTTGAATTTTTACCCTTAGGAGAATTGGACATTGAGTCCAATAGATCTCCAATAGGCAAGTTCAATAGGAATTTGGTCGAAATACTTAT
>JAQIVE010006033.1:0-12048 GCA_034698285.1 Sminthurinus bimaculatus | reverse complement strand
ATCAATAAAATCGATAATTTTCGACAAAAATCAATAAAATCGATAATTTTCGACAAAAATCAATAAAATCGATAATTGTTCGTATTGTTGACCATGCTGGGCAGGGACCGTGCACCCTGGGCCGGTTCGGTTAAGACAACAATTTTCAGTCAAACCCTATTAAATTGACAATTTTGGCGAAAATCCGCAAAATTGGTAATTGGCGGCTAAAAACTAAAAAAACTAAAATTTTCGGCCGAAATCCATGAAATCGTTAAGCTTTGACCAAAATGACCCTGTTTTTTAATTGTATTGTTGGTGAAAGCAGACAGATGGACTTGCACTGAGCTTCGCTCCCTACTTAATAACGCACGGCGTTAGTAGCTTGTTTGATATTATGTTGTCTCAAATGTATATGAGCGTGTGTGTCAAGTGTGAGGATGCTGAGGGCAGTTTATATTTTTTATTTGTTTATTTATGGGAAACAGCTAAAGGTCTGAGCGCTCAATTTGGTGCGTATTCTGCCTGGAGGAAATGAAATAGAAATACATAATACACACACAAATAAAGTAAAGCCAAGCCAAATCAAATCTCAAATCATCAGCATCTCGCTGACTGCGTTAACCATCATGTGTGTATAGTGTTTAGTGTTTAGTGTATAGCAATGTGTATCTACCTGTGGTGTAAACAAACTGCAAACTACCTATGCATGCACACATGATTACACACTTGATGGTCGTTTTATTAGTTGAGAACTAGACTGAAGGCAGTTCAGTTCTTCTCGTGATATTCCACGGCTTGTTCCTCGTGCAACTGTTAGTTATTTCCATTTTACATAGTATGATAATATAAATACATACATACATACATACATCTAAAATACATAATTGTGTGCTGTGATTTCAATTCAAAATTTTCTGATTGTGATTAAAAACCAAATCCCAATTCAAGTGCCTGGACAAAAAAGGGAAAAGTTCCAAATCATTTCATTCCATAATTCATAATAATTCCCAGAATTCCAGTTCAAGAGTGAATCACAAAATAAAACTGTTACGGTGACAACGAACAGCGAGCAAGCAGGCAGGCTGCTCCAGTTACACGTGCCACGTGCCCGAACTTACAACAAAAGGCAGGCGGGCAGTGACTTGCGACTTGCGGGCAAGGAAAGAAAAAGGGGAAGCGTGGAGCTGGAAACTGGAAACTGGAAATAAGGAACAAAAGCAAAGTGCCCTTTTTAAAAAATGAATCCACCAGAAGATGCCAAGATTTCCAAGGTATTACAACATAAATATAAACATGAGTATAATGTTTTACTTTCCTTGTTTTTCTGTTAAAATTATGAGGAACTTGGATATTAATATACCGAGAATGTTGAGTTTCCTCCCATTTCCTTAGTTACTGCGGTTACTCCTTGGAATCTCTAGATTCAGAATATCTTTTTGTACACTTACGTCAGTTTCCGCAGTAGCCAAGGAGATTTGAAGATAAAAGGTACCGACTAGTAAAACATGAAAATCCTTGGAAATATCCTTGTTAGTTCAGTTTTTCGTTTCCAGAATTTTTTTTCTCTTGTCTCCAGTAATGCTGGAGTAAAGTAAAATAATGAGAAGGTTGCAGTTAGATTAATGTGGAAAATAATAAATACTTTTCAAAGTTTCCATCTACTCCTGACCAAGCTTTAAATTTTGTAAAGGAAGCAAAATTTTACCTTTTTGCCATATCATCATAATGTGTATTTCTACAATACATATATTTTTATGTTGAACATCTTTTCCCAAAAAAGAAAAGAAGGAGAAACAAGTTTGTTTGACTTTGAGAGAAGGACAGTTCCGAGTAAATGAAAATGAGCAATGTTCAAACAATTCCGTAAATAACATTCCCACGCACTGTGCCCATCCAATATGCATGCATAATGTGTAGACTGTAGACATTGTTGTTGTTACATGCACTGATATTCGATTGTACTGTTGCGATTATTGCTTATACATTATACATTACAGGCTAGATTAAAACAGCGTAAGCATTCGTAACATATCATGAGTCATAAAAGTATTTATAAATTATAATTCATAATCTGCTTAAAATTGAAGAGGCTACGCATGCTTCAATGCAATAATGCAAAAGAACGTTGAAAAAATAACGCATAGGCTAGACTTTGTTCTAGAGAGGCCGAACGGTGGTTATTTTTAATCCTGAATGAAATACACTATCAATATTTTATTGTTATTTAATTGCTGATGAGCATATTATGATTTGAGGTAGGAAATAGTGCGTGTATATCTTTTGTATTTATACATTGTATTTATGTACGTACCTGTACTTCCGTCATCCTCATTCATTCGCCAGTGCTTAAGTAATATCTAAATGTATGTATACATTTGTCCCTGGCTGAGTTTGTGCTGTTATGCTAACTATTCAATTTACTTTTGCAATATCGAATGTAATAGAATGTAATGAGAGAGAGACAGAGAGACGGTGTAGAGTCGTGAGGCATGGACAATATTAAATTACATTATAAATATTCCTTGTTATACATGCATAATGAGTAATGTTTAGTGTAGGGTAATACTCTGATGTATCAACCTGTATCTTTTCCAAATTTCATATACATAGGAAAACATTAGATATGAGTAGGGATGGAGATGTAGACAAGTGTCTTGTCTTGCCTGTTCCATGCCCATAATTGTAAAAGTCCAAGAAAGGATCTCTCATTGCCGACAGCATCGTCGAGAATCGAATACTGAATAGGTACAACATACCTACTCTTTTGACAGCAGCCCCAGACTCAACTCACTTGAAGTAGTCAGCGCAGTCAGCTCAACCATACTTATTTCCTATCTTCTTGTTGTTATTTTATTTTTCGCCTTTATTTTGGACCTTTTATTGTACTATCTTTATTATTATTATTATGATAATTTTCTATTCCTATTTTTTGCGCACAAGTATTCAGCGAATAATCCAAAATTGCGCTGGCTTTTGTTCCCGTCGTACTTTATAATTTTTATTATAATAATAACAAGCTCTAATATGCATAGGCGGATAAGCTTTTACATTTTACATAGCATTTTGCTTGTGTACGAAAAATGATGAGGATGGCTATGGCGAAAATAAATGATAGACGGAAAACACGGCTTTAAAAAACTAAATAGGTACAGTACAGAATACCAAAGCAATATTTTATGAGGAAAATATTTTCCTTGGAATTTTTATGGAGGAAAATTAATTGCTTACAAATTAAACAGCAGGTACTTTTGACACTATAATAAATAGTATAGATGTACAATGTACATTGTACAACAATTACTTGGAATTCTAAAAGACTGGCCGCTGGCAGGAAAATAAATAGAGAGAGGGCCATAATTGAAACATTAAAAGTTAAAAGCGTTTTTTTCTATGTCAACTTGATCAATTGTTTAAGCATACTTAAACACATCAGACACATGATATCAATTATCCCAATTAACAAACCTGCACATTTTAATGCACTGTCATTCGAGTTTGAAGTGAGTTGAGTTCAAAGTTGTGCAGAAGATGCTGCTGCACGGAAGCTCTTTTCAATTTCCGGCACAAAGATCCATATTTGACTTTCCGTTTTCAACCATTACTTAAATATTAGATGCTTCTTACTTCTTACTTACTTACACACACTATTTAATTATGTGTGTACTTTTTGGATATGAGCGGAAAAAAAGAGTCAAGGCGATGTGAAAAGAATTTTTGGACAGTGTTTCATCATAGATCCACACTGTGCTCTGTAACTATAATAACTACACAGTATGAAGTAAATATTGTACAGGAACATAATGGAAGCATCTCCTGAATTACTGTGTTCATTATTTAAATTTCATTATTATTGTTTAGGTAGATGAATTTAACTATCTCAGTATTGTTGCATACATAGATAGAGTACATAGTACATGAGTACAGAGGATGAGACGGAGAGAGATCGTCGACTGACATTGAAATGCTGAAAGAGTGTCCAAAAAAGGAAAATATTGATGACTTGCTGTATATGCGAGATGCGAGATCCCATCATAATGTACATACACATACATACAGCGAGTAAAACAAAAATGCAAATTGATAATGAGAATGACTGAATTGTTTCTCTCTCTCTAAATCTGGTTGTATATGATTCAATTTTTATACATTGTTAATATGTAATATTATGTATTTCAGGTGGGCTTATTGGCTCGGAGTTGCGAAGGACACGCAGCAAAGGCGATGCAGATAAAGGGTAAAGTAAAACAAGAAACAAGAGATGTGTTTTTCATGCATACACATGATGAATCCATTTACCACTGTTATGTTTAATATCTGAATCATGTTTTTCCTGTTTACTGGCTCCTTTTCCGTTTTCCTCCATGCCGATTCTAAATACACATATATAACACAAGGAAGATTACATAGTTTGCTAATTTAATATTGTACGTGTGCAAATAGTTAAATACGACAATGAATAATGAATGTTTGTGCAGATTCGGATCTGTGGATCGAGATTCAAAATCACACGTTTCGCAACTGGATAAATGAGCACTTGAGGCCTTTGGGCCTTGAGGTTCATGACCTGAGTACGGATTTCTGTGATGGCACCGCGCTCATCGCCCTGGTAGGCTATATTGATTATATTTTAAAATCCCATCTGGCTTGTAAAATTAGCAAAAGACTCTGCTCTTCCTGCTTCCTTTTGTATCAATAATTATGTTTCAAATTCATTCATGTCTTTAAAATTTTCAATCGCAGGTCGAGGCCCTGCAAAAGAGAACTTTGCGAAAAATCCATAAGCCCCACAACCAGCATCAGATGTTTGAAAATGTGAGTCGAGCCCTGGATGCCATCGCTGCGGATGGAGTTAAACTTGTTAACATTGGTGAGAATATTGTCTCAACACACATATATTTACCACAAAATCTTTCAAAGACTAGGCATTCCCATGGAAACGGTTTACATAATATAAATCATGGGATGAAGATAGGGCGAATATTATGGAACGTTTAACAGTAAAAAGGGAGTAACAATGACATAGTGTATAGATACTGATAGACAAATTGAAATGTATTGTCAAGGTTGAAAAAGAGGCAAAGGCAAACACACTTTTGCTTTTTTGCATAGAAAGAGAGAAGAGAGGAAATGATGAAATTTAGAAAAATGTGCAAAATTGACAACACACACACACACACACAGATAATGGAGTTATTATTTAAGCGATTATGCAAATTATTTGTTTACAAAATATTCGTCTTTCCTACACTGATACATATACATAGGTGCTACACACTCTACACTAATCGCAAGTTTAGCTAAGCCCAAATATATCATGATATAATAATAATAATGATGGCAGATTCGTTCGTTGGCAACCATCGATGGTCAGCCGTACGTGGGGTTTTGCTTTTGCTCTTTGCTTTGGCAGTCTGCTCCTTTTTCCTTTTTGTATAATATGTTAGTTATTAGTTCATGTTGCAAAAAACACACAAAATTTGCATGTGTAATGTTTGTGTATACAATATACATACTCATTATTCAATATTCTGTAGAAAAGAAAAATATAGAGACTGGGACAAAATAATAAATAATGGAAAGGAAATCATAATAATCTTCACCCCAAATGTGGGCCGTGTATTATAAATACATGGATTGTTCATAGTTTAGTCGCCGCTCTGAATCGAAAAATACTGATATATACTTAGGTGCTGCAGCAGTGAATTCAGCAGTCAGCGGCAAATATTTTTGTGGCGATGTAATTTTAATGGCCTTTCCATTTATTATTTATCTCATCCTTTTACGGAACGGTCTGAAAGTGAGAGGGTGAACTTTTTTCATAAATAATATGAAAACTTACGTGTGTTCGATATTTATGCTGCTCACACGTATATACACATTGTATCACATGCTATGTATTTTTATTACATGTTTTTATTTTTAATTATTTTGCTGCCTTTTTTCACCTTTTCCCTCTGGGATAAAGAAGTATTAAAGTTCCAAAATATTATTTATCGTCATAATTACACGTATGAAAGATGACAGATTGAATTTAATTTAATGATCACACATCATTATTTTTTACAGGAAGTGAAGACATTGTAAATGGAAATCTCAAACTGATCCTCGGCCTCATTTGGTCACTCATTGTAAGCTTAAATATTAAGATGGACGAACAAAAACAATCACTGTCACCATTCTAATTCAATTAATTATCAATTATGTGAAGGAGTTACGATTAATTCAACATTATGCTCATTAAATATGACTACAGGTACGGTACCAAATTGGCCAGTCGAAATTCCCCCCAAAGAAGTTGATGCTGGCGTGGCTCCGGTCCGTCCTCCCCGAGTTGAATGTCAACAACTTTACGTCGGACTGGAACAGCGGCAAAACTTTGGGAGCCTTGATCGACTACTGTCGACCCGGACTCTGTCCCAACTGGAGAAATATGAGCAGTCTGGACGCAGAAGACAATTGCAGGACGACGATGGAGCTGGCCAAGAAGGAGCTCGGAGTTCCCTGCGTCCTGGAACCTGAATATTTGGCCAATCCCCATCTTGACGAACTTTCGGGAATGACCTACGTTTCCTACTTTATGAAAGAAAATGGACCCGGCTACAAGGCTACCATGAACTGGATTCGTAATCAGCTTCCCCAAAAACACATCTCCAACTTTACTGTAAGCCAAGAATCTAAATACTTTTTTACAAATAATATATTACATAGTCACCTCTGATAAAAGGGTGAAAATTGGATGATTTGTTCAGAAGCCGATCAGTAATAATTATTTTAATTACTTTATTGCTTGAGAGCTATTAAAAGCCCAACAAAGGAAAAAGAAAATTAAGGAAACGAGTTTGCTCCAAATAATTGCATCAAAACTAATTGCTGCATTTTTGTAAATACACCGAGACGACTGCACAGCCGTTAGACGGCGACTGACTGATTTATGACTTTTTACCTGCTTTTGTTTTCGACAGTTAAATTGGTTTTTCGTCAAAATTGTAATATTATGCAAGTAGTCAAGGGCATTTTTTTAGATGTAGTGTAGACAATTACGTGTGTAGGCAGATAATTTTAGCATCCAAAATTGAACGTGATATTGCAGGAGGCGATGAAAATAATATGATAGTTCAAATACATGCAAGAAATAATACTAAATAAAATGGAATGATTGTAAGAAATGATAAAGCATACTAATAACAATCATCAAATATTATTGCAGACGGACTGGAACGATGGCAAACTTTTGGCAGACTTGGTGCGATCTTACGGAGGACCAATAACGGAGGAGTTATCTTCAGATCCAGAACAGTATGAATCTAATTTAGCAGTTGGTAAGGACGATTATAAAACAATTAAGAAAATTCTAAACTGTAAACTAATAGAACGATTTCAATTGAAAAAAAATCTAACTATACTTAATCTCAAAATTTTGGATAATATGTGACAGCTATCAAGGGTGGAGAAAAATTGGGAGTCACTCCGATTCTACGAGCCAAGGACATGGCCGACCCAGCTGTGGATCATTTGGGAATCATGTCTTACACTGCCGCTTATCAATGGTCTCAGTCACTTCATCTTGATTCCTGATCGGGATGATCATTATTAAATTATTAAATCTTATAGCCTCGAGCTAGTTTGCCCAAAGATTAATTGTGTTTTTTTTGTTATATTCCTTGAATTTTACAACCAAATTTTAATAGGCTTCCAAATAGACCCCCTCCAGGCGACAGAGTGTCCGTGACATGGGAAACGAAAAAATTCCGACGAGGTTGTCCAGTGAGTAGAAAAATTCAAAATTGTATTTAGCTGTATCTGTATGAGCAAATAAGTGGGTGTCATGGCAAAATTGGTGACTTTTTCCTTGTTTCAATTCGTCCAGGTGACCTTTATCATCGATTGTCACGAGGACGAGTTGGACTCGAGAGAAATTGTGATTGAAGTGAAAGGACCCTCGGGAAAAGTTGACTGCCGACTCAGCCAGCAAAGTAATCACGTCACCAAGGGGATTTTCACAGCCACGGAAATCGGGATCCACGAAGTTGTGGTCAAATATATGGGAGAGACTGTGAGGAACTCTCCGCTCAAGTGCCGGGTATTGCCCCCTGTCGTCACGAGTCGTCAAATCGTACCTGCCAATTACAATGGTCTTGAACCCTGTGCAGTGGGCTCAGTCGTCGAGGTTTTGGTTAATCCACAAGGTCAGCAACAAAAATACATATTATACTCTTATGATTTATTATCAATGTTGTCTGTTGTCCATCATTTAATTGGATTCTTTAAATAAGGATTTCAAAATTTAATTCCAATTCTACTGAACATAGACTCGAGTCCCGCGGGTGCAAGGCAGGAATTTATGGAGGTGCTGGCCATCTCTCCCTCTGGAAATACAAAACCTTGCACGGTCAATAAAGTACCCGGAGGATTCGCAGCCACGTTCAAACCGGACGAGGCTGGGGAATGGAAAGTCACCGTCATGTACAAGGGAAAAGATATTCAAGGTATATACATGTACATGTTAGAATCACGATTTTGGAAAAAAAATTCGCGAAAAAGCTGAGGGCATTAATTCAAACGGTGTCGTTTTTTAAATAGGCTCACCCTTCCCCTGCTTTTCATTCGATCCAAATGGCATCAAAGTAAGAAACAAAACTATACAATTAGTTTTAAGTTTTTGATAACCAATCCTTTGAAATTTCAAAGCTAACGTTTCCTGATCATTTTTGCGTCTCATAGTTGGACTCTCTGGAAGGAGCCATGCCAGGCCTTCCATTTTCCTTCATTTGTGATTCTAGAGGCACCGGAGGTCAGGGCGAAGTTGACATTGACGTTACATACGAAAAAAGGTCAGCTTGAGCAAACAAAGGACTTTTTTTTAAATAAATGAACAGTTACACTTTTAATGAGATTGACAACTTGATTTTTTTATGCGGTTACAGGTCAATTCCCTACGACACCGAATACATATCGGACGGACTTAAACGAATCCTCCTACCCGTTTTAAATGGAGGGAAACACCGAGTTCATGTTTACTTCAATGGCCACGAAATTCGAGGTAAAATTTTCGTACATTTTACCTTTTAATTCAATTTTATGTAAGAACGAAATATCAGTTTAGTTAAAATATTTTGATTTAACTACATTAAGGTTCGCCATTTCCCCTTCGAGTTGGCTACAGTCGCTCCAGAAGGAGACAAGAGGACAACAACGAGTATTCTTCAAACACAAAGTTTCAACTTGCCACGCCGCCCAAGATCAAATTGTCTTCGGAGCCGGTGCAAAGTCCATTTGGGAAAACAAGCCGAACTTTTGGCCGAGAATACAATTCTCGAGAGTCTGAAAATTCCCAACTTTCCCACTTGAAAAATATTAACGACCTCAAAGAAAAAGACGGCCCACAAAACCAGAATCCAAACAACTTCAAGGCCAACAATACCAACAATTATTCTTCATCCACAATTGACACCAGCTTCAATAGAAAAGCGACATCGTCATTGTTCAAGACCAATTCCAATTCCAACCTGGACTCGGACTCTAATTCTAACCTCAGGTACAAGGCGAGCAGTCCGTTGGATTTGAGTGTCCAGGAGTTTGACAGCAGCATCATGGACGTGACTCGCTCCCACTCTCCCCGATTCTTCAACAACAATTTCAACACATCCTCAACGGTGTACAACAATAACAGCAGCTCAATCACCGGCTCCTCAGAAAACATTTATGAGACGAGATCCACCATCAAAAGTCAAACTAGCAAGTATTTAGTCACCGACTCCTCCTTTGTCAACACCGGCAACGGCATCAATGCCAGAAATACGGCTTTCCAACAACAATACTTTATGCAACTCACGTAGACTTGTTAACTCGTGTATAAATATTAAATATTATGTATTTTATGCAATTTAGTTAATTAATATTTAATGTTATAATGTTAACTGTCATCAGGTTATAGTATAAGTGTAAAGTGTCTATACATATAAGTAAGCAGTGTTACACATAATTTTAAATTTTTTGAACCTCTTCCCATTTTTCGTATATCGTATGTGTAGGTATAAAAATACATTTTATTGTTAAGTATATTATCTACTTATTTTTTCGTGCCATAATTATGATAATTCATAATAATATAGTATGTACTTATACCCTTAGAAAATAATCTTACGCAATTTCACGAAAATGTGATGACATTGACAAGATTGACATTTTTGATCAAAATTTGATGAAAAACGTCAAAATTTCATGAGATTTAGTAATTGAAAAGACTGTTTTCAAAGGGGATACATGATACTTAATTAAGAAAATAAAATTGCGCCTTTAATATTTTACCGTACCGCAGCATTTTGTGTGTATTTTTTTTACTAACCTCTTGCATTTTAGCTGTACGATTGTAATTTCGGGAAACCGACCAACTTTAAACATTAACATGGCATTTGTCTGTGAACTAAAAATTGGAGAATAAAAATGCACAATTTTGAAAACCCCCATTTCAAAATTACCAACCAGTTTCAATTTGCAATGGCAAAAAAGTAGACGCATGAAACAGGAAATATGACAGAATTGAATCATACAAATTCAACTTTATTTTCAATTTTTGAAGACAGTCGCAAAAATATCCGAAAGCTTACAAAAAACCGTTGTTGACTGTCTAAAACAAAAGTTTAGGAAAAAAATCTTAAGTAAATCAATCCCAACTTGTAGCTAAATTAAAATATAACTGTGACGAAGATTAAAAAAAGTCTTACATAAGATAATTAGTAAAAAAGTAAAACACTTGATGTAAAAATTCAAGATAAGAAAAATTAAGTAAATAAAACATGGCGTGACCATTATGGACAACGGACAAAATGCTATGGTGACATGGTTAAAATACTTTTTATGTAAACTGAAAAAAATTTATCCAGTACAGCTTCGTCATATTGATCTTGTGCCCCTGAGCTCATTGCCTCATTGTATTTCAAACAGGAGTGGCTTTGACCTTAGTGGTGAGACAGGACTTTCCTGGCTCGCAAACGCACTCATGATCCCCGCTGTCACAGGGAGCATCCGCGGGACACTGACTCTCATCCTCCCCCACCCTCGTCACGGTGCACTTGGAGTTGCTGACACATCGATAGTAGTCCTGGTCGACCCGGGGTCGACACACACTCCCCGGCAAAAGTCGGCATTCTCCACCCTCAAAGGTCCGCTTCCACTTGCCGTCCGGAGAGTCGGAGCAGTCACAAATCTTGAGCTGTTCGTCGCATCTCGAGCCGGGGAAGCAAATCTTGCCCGACCACTCTCGACTGTTGGCAATTCCTCCGTTCTGATTTCCAGGGTCACACTTTTGTCCCAACGTGACATAGTCTCCAGTGTATAGAGCCGAGGTCGAGTCTGTCACCAAGACAACAGTCGCGACCAGAACCAGCATTTTTATTGAGGAGAATAGTTGACGAGCCATTCTCACTTTTCCCTAGCTGAAAACCAATGCAATAAAAACTTGAGATTAATCTTTGTTCACTCGTTAAGTAACTGAGGCTAAACCCAGTGCACATTTATTTATCTGAATTTAAATTGAGTGCAGCGGAAAAAATACAGCTGATAATGAAGAATAATAATGATAATGGTGATTAATGCTATCAACTGTACTTACGGATTTTTGTATAACTTTAATTATATTTATTATTTATAGTGCGTAGAAAGAATTTGAGTAAAACAAGTGCTTTAAGTTGTGATCCGCTAAAGAGGTTTCAACGACTGGATTACAAATTACAATATTTTGTGGACAAGGAGCGCCTCAACCCTTCTCTGTATAAATAATATAATTGTAAAGGAGAAGAAGGGCTTTATATTTACTTTATGTATTATTATACACACATATCAAGATTATTATGTAGAGTCAACGTGCAAAGTAAGCATATGAAATATAAATGCATGTGGAGTCGTACGTCGTATGTGTTTATATTATAATATTATACGAGTCACACATCCATGTGTAAAGTTAAACATTCGTCATAATATGTTTTTCCATGTAAGCCCTTAGAAAAATATCTGGGCAAATATTTGATGAGATTTTGACACGCATTTGGTCGAAAATCTCATCAACTT
>JAQIVE010006032.1:0-12048 GCA_034698285.1 Sminthurinus bimaculatus | reverse complement strand
CAATGTTTTTTCGCCATCGGATGAGGATTTATAAATAATTTTTCCATTCCCGTCATATGACGGGCGTCCCCACTTGTATATATATAAAGTATAAATAACAGCAGAAAAATTGAGTTGGTCGCCCGCTGCTAGTTAATGGACTCCTTCAGTCCGTCCAGTCAACTCCACACCACATATGTAGGTACATCCAATTCCAATTCCACATCCACTTCAATTCAATTCAGTCTCCCATCGAGACTCTTCCTTGTCTTCTTCTTCAACTTTTCATCTTCAACCTTTTGTGTACAGTACATGGTACAAAAGACAAAACAAGAGTCAACAAAGACCAAAAGCCTGGCCCTCCATTAGGAAATTATACCGTGGGTCATGCTCATTATTTGTTCTTGGTTCATTCATTCATTCCAAACGCTAATGTAAGTATATAAGTACAGATACATAATAAATTTGAAGGATTGTTATATTATTGTTAGTTATTACGTAGTGAATTACAAGCATTTATGTCATGTTCAAATATTGTTTTTTCCACGTATTATTCCATTCTATTCCATATTCTATTAACTTGACGAGTCAAGTGTCTGTGTGTTGTACATTGTACATAGAACAAGAACAAGTCCATTAGGTGCCATTATTTATTCATTGTAGATTTTTTCATGTTATATTATATGTACATAAATACATACACAAGAGGAAAGACGATAGAAGATCCTCTTGAGAGAACAATAGAACAACAAAATAACATGCATGACATGTGTAATATTTTCTCCGTATGGGAGAAGAGAGAGAGAGAGAGAAAGAGAGAGAAGAGCAATCACAATTAATTACAATAATAACATCATTTTAATGACAGCCACCATTTACCATTTATATAATAATATAATAATAATATGTACTATTAAGGATGAATGAACAACAAATGAATTCAACAACACACACGCGGCTTTTCATTTAATCCCATAGACACAAGTTAATGGTAATTAATTGTGTAATATAAAGCTATACTTTTAATATTTATTTAATGCACATTGCTAGAATTTCCTGTAATTTTCTAGCAATCTGTTGTACATTCACCATTTAGCACTACATTTGTCCATTATCCTTTTCCTTTAGTGTAACGACGGACGATTCTTCGAAAAGGTGAGAAAAGGTCCGTAAATCCTAAAAGGAGATACATAGATGCTCAATCAGATTATTTCACGAATTTGTTCAAATCGAAATCCAACTTGTGTCTTGTGTGTCTCCTAGTGTAAAATTGTATTATTTTGTTGTAAATGGAAAAATTGAGGATAAATGGGCAAGCTTTAAAGTAAAGACATTGTGAGTGCAAGCTTTTAGTGCGTGTATATTGTATACCTATCTACATTAGGGGTGAACAATATAATAATCGAGTTTTTCCATAAAAAGGAATAATAATGAGAATAAGGGAGAGATTTTCGTCTCTTTTGATCAGCTCACGGTGTGATCTTCGCACTCTCATCGCTCATTTGTCCCAATGGACAAGGTGAGATGTATGGATGGATCCATTTTATGAGGAAGAATTGTGTATATGATAGAAAAGGATGTTTTTTATTCACGGGGAGAGAAAAGTGCGTGTGAGCGTATTGTTATTATTATTTCATATTTTGCTCTTCCTTCTTCCTTCCTACACATAAACAGTACAGCACAATGAGTCGCATCTGCACAAAATAATGTAAAATGTACATAGGTACATGTGTATAATATATCCACAGGGGAAATCAATGACTCTGTCGCTGTCTGCATGCTTTTTAGGAGGTAGATTATCTGTACAATTAGTAGATATTTGTTGGTGCTCCTCAAACAGGGAACGAGACACCCGTCCTGTGAACTTTATGACCCTCTCAACACCTACACTTTATGTATATACACACACACATTTATACAGAATGGGACAGAAGAGCCTAAGCATAGAACATAGAACACGGTTCTTTTTTCTCTTTCTGTCAAGTTCCTGTCCTCTTCTCGGCGTGACTAATTCTCCCCCATTTTCAATGAAATGAATGAAAATCCATAGTGTTCTCTCTCTCTCTCAAAATACTCGATCTTATCTATCAGTGTCTCTTCTTGTTCATGCCAGGTTCGTTGGATGAGCTGCTGCTACTTCATTCCACATAAATATATACATAGAGTCGCATCTCTTCATCTCGCATTATGTCGTGTATTATGTCCTTATCTCACACCGAGGCTCTCTCCTTGCCTCTTCCCCCGCCATCAGAAATTACAAGCGCATACATGTATATAGTATATACATGACGGACAGAAGACAGAAAAGGAGGCTGTTGAACATGTAAATGCACTTGTAACGACTTTTATATCAAATAACTTTCCATCCCTCTCAATCTCCAACTCTACTCTCAAGTCTCTGCTCAATATTCTGTTGAAACGATGATGGGTTTTCTCTGTCTCATCAGCTCGTCTTCTTTAATTCGATATCGCTGTTTGGCTTTGACTCGTGTCTCTTCCTCTATTTTATGTCTCGTCTCGTTCTTCCTCTCTCTCTCTCTCTCTCTCTCTCTCTCTTTGTCTCGCTCTCTCTCTGTCTCTCTCTCTGCGAATGAAATGGTTCGAGTAGGAGTTGACGACAAACAAGATTGGTTTTGTAACGCATGTGGTCGAGTATAGATACGCACTTTTATATGCATACTCTTATGTATCAGTATAAAGTACATGTAATACTGTCATGTGGATACAATCCCTTAAGTTTGAAAGAATAATGCAGTAAGTTCAGCACGACAAGTCAGTCTGACCTGAGATTCCTCTTTTATTTTCTATTGTATGGTCGTAATAAGATCAAACTAATACTTTTTGACTTCTGTGCTACACACCACACAGCCACACACACATACAGAATACAGAAGAAGCAGACAAATGTCGCTAAAAACGCATGTGACTCATGTAATGCTCATTGTCAGTGTTACCATTTTTTTGTAGTTTTGACCATTTTTGGAAGTTTGTTGCAAAATCAGAAAATGACAAGTGAATTAATTAGTATACAGCCTGTTTTGCACAAGAATTTCGAATTCTTGCAAATTTATGAGGAAACATCGTGTTTCTGTGTTGCTGTTTCACCCAAGAGTAATAAAAGCACATGGAAAACTTGTTGAGACTATTCATGTATGGATAATACGTATGTATGTATACAAAGATGCGTGAAGAGTGGATAAATGAAATAATGTGACTCCTTTTGCCTTTCTCTCTCTCTCTCTAACATAAAAACAGTGATTAAAATTAGGGATTCAAATGGCCGCTGATACGGTGGACGGCGAGACACGAGACGAGGATCGCTGATATTTATTAGCCATTAGCTGCTAATAAGAGCGTGCTAATGAGCAGCGGACTACTCATTCATTCTAAATTATTGTAGACTGTAGATACGATTTGCAGTGCATTGTGCTTGTTTGTGTTTGTGTCTCTGTCTCTGTCTAGTCTAGTTGTGCGTGTAAGTACAAATGTGTAAGTACATTCATATGTAAGGTAACAATAGTAGTATTTATAGTAGTAGTGGTAGAAAATAATGAAAGTAATACATACAAAGTACTTAATAATTCAAATGAATTCTAAGAGGGAAGAGGACAAGAAGTGTGTGGTGCAAATAACGAGGAATATATTATGAGGAAGCCTACGTAACCAAGCTCGAATGTTGCATGATGTGTTGAGACTCATTCTCAGTTTCAGTCTTAGTCTCAGTCTCGTTACAAATGGTCTAAAATGACAAGATGAAATTACTCATCATCACTCATTACTTAAATATATATTTAAATAAATACACGTGTTTCACCATGCTGTAATGCATACTCAGAAACAGACTCCTCGCCAAATCTATATGCAAAAAGAAGAGTTGTCCATATCCATATCTATAGATATGCTCATAATCATCCTCACGCTATGTATTTCCAGTCCTGAGTTTACCCTGCGATTTGCCACCACACAGCAAAATAGTCAAGTATTTTCTGGCTCCTTTTTCAACATTATCAAAGTATCAGCACAAAACAGCAACCGGCGGAAAATGTGCGCAAGTTCTGTATCTTGTATTCTACAATCTACACAAGTAGCTAAGCATACAGCTAAGTGCCAAAAAGCTCATGATTGCTTCCATGTTCACAAATTGCAACAAGCCACTAGGATATGAATAAAAACACAAACAAACAAACTGTGTAATACGTATTATGTACATATTACACAGCATTTATGTACTTACATATGCACACTGCTATCGTCTCTTCTCTGGTTTCCACTTACACGTTGTCTTTTCTTGTTTGCAGCCTCAATTATGGGTTTTGCTTACATATCTTGTTTTCTTGGTGTCTCTTCCATTACATTTGAAAAGCTGGTATTATCTGTACAATTAGTTGTGTTAACTCTTGAAACAAGATGTTTTGCAATATATCGTATAACATAACATGGTGCTAATCTTGTCTTGAGTCTTGAGTTCATGTTCTTTGTTTTCTGCTTTTCTTCCACTGTTTTATGTATGTATGTTTAGTGTTACGTATTATTGTAGAATACTAAGCAATACATCCATTTATTTAGTTTGCTCTGGGTCTGCTGAAGTAACCTTTACTTATGTTAATTAAATGGAGGATGACTGCATCAATAAAAATTGTACCCGACACACAGAATTCGCAGTCAGCCCACATACACAGACAGCCAGCCATCGACCAGGCAACAGTATGCATATATAGTAATAACAATCATCATCGCTGTGTAATAGTAATAAAATTATTGTTATTATTATGGCCAGAGAGTTTGTCTTTTGCAGCTTGACTTTGACTGCTAATAAGACACACATGACAACAATCATTATCTTATTAACTCGGAAATGGGTCACTGTTACATCTTTTTCCTCGGTCAAACAAATATTGTCTGTGTAATGTGTGCGGTGTACGTACAACGAAAATAATGGCGATGACGAAGGCAATGACAATTCTCTGAATTTTGAATGAATTTCCTTTTTTTATGCCCAGGCGTGTCACATTTTCTTCTTACGATAGAGTTGACTCGAGCAGATGGAACAATGTGCGTGTGGCATGTACATACATTGTGCGTAAAACGAAGCATTTACATATTTGCATGTCTAATGTGTAAACATGGGGATAATGAGAAAAAATTATGTAATGAGACAACAAAATAATAATAATGGTTATTCTATTATTAGAAAGTGTGTAAGGGAAATATAGAACGAATTTCTTAAAATTTTATAGCCGCTATAAATTTTAAAAGAGGAGTTTTCACATTATGACATGACATGACCTCCTTTTCTACTTGTGAATGAAACATTTAGTTTTACGAATAGTCTTTTTTTAGCTTTGCAATTAACGTTTGCTAATGAGATTAAGTCTCCAATTATTTAATTTTATTGACGGAGCGACCTCAAACCAAACCGAAACCCGAATGATGTACGGGAGATTTGCAGATTTGCCCCGAATCCCGGAACCCGAATGATGTACGGGAGATTTGCAGATTTGCCCCGAATCCCGAATCCCGACGTATATCGCACGATTGATGAACATCATGTCCGTGAGCAATGAGCAAGAGAAGCTTTAATTAAATTGCGAATAATTTGCACATGGTCACATGGACTTGATTTTCATTTTTTAATTTGCAAAATTTTGAGCCAGAAATCTGTCCTCACCGAAATACCGGAATTATGTATACCCGACGAGTTAATTGAAACGTTTCGGGACAAATTAAATACATGGCGAATTTCCATTAAATTGAGTGTATTATTTAAAAATGTAAAGGGATGTTGATAAAATCCCTGGAGACACAGAGAGAGAGTCAACGTTAGAGTTGTTACCGTTCTTGCTGTGTCTGTTCAGTGCGGATTGCGGACCGTATTAAAAAGGGTGGAGTTTTCCCCACGTCAATTTATTTCTACAGCTAAATATTTCAGCTTGTGTGAAAAGTGTGAGAGTGTGGAAATGGAAAATGCCGTTGATCAGATGATTTCAAATGATTTGTTAGTCTCTGAAGAAGAAGATGACGATAGTGAAGAGAGAGTAAATAACACACTCGACACTCAATCCTTGAGAATATAGGATGAACCATACAAATACAAACACAACACACACAAATGTGGACGTTTGTGTACACAATTCTCAATTCTCATCATCGTCGTCATCAATAATACAGAGTAAATGTGTCTCGTGTGTGAGTTTGTTTTGACTGTATGTATGCATGTATGTATGTACAAATTATTCAAGTCATTAAGTCAGAGTGCTGCCTCCTTTCAACCTGTAATACTCTTGTCCATGTCCACGTTATCTCATCTCATATGGCAGGCCGCAATAAATAACAATTCGTTGCTATGGAAATGCCATATACTAAAATACAGACCTAATTCGTTTATTATTGCAGCCAGCCATATCATATCATATCATACGAATCACATCCCATCAGGATCATAGACAAACACCAAATAGTACCCTGGGCTATTGGGCTCTACTGTTAAGTGAAATGGTGTAAAGGCCTTCAAGGGTAAAAAGTAAAAATGATACATTTTGCTCGTTTTTTTCTATAGTTGATCAAACCCGCCAACTGCCAGTGTTTGTATACACTGGCAGCAACTAAACAATACGCAAGTATAGTATACATACATTGAAACTCCTTCAACCGCGGGAGCACTTTGATTTAATTAAAACGAGCGATGATTAATCTCCTTGCTGATCTAAATGTGTAATTCAATTCAATAGATATTTGCCAAACTCCCAGCTAAATTTTACTCTCTATACATCATGTTACGGTATTTGGAGTTTGGACGAGTTTTTTGGATGGTGAAAAACTGCAACTTTTATTGCTATAAAGAAGAAAAGGAGTGTGCCGTTTTGTTCCCAGATTTTCCCATCTTTCACATACACAAATACAAGCGAATGTGAATGGGTTTCTATTTTCTATACACAGAGACAATCTCCATTTTGTAGGTGTGTAGTGCAGTGGAGTGCGTACCAAATCTGTGTTTGTATACAAAAAAGTGCGTATTATATCTATTAAATCTCTACTCTGTTTATACTTTATACTCATACACGCATTTCCGTAAATGGACCTGAACATGAGAAGAGTCTGAAGCTTTTCCACTCATTCTTCTGTTCTTTCTCTTTAGATACAATATTATGAGGATAGAAATGTTGATGAATGGATTGCGTGAAAAATGGAAAAGGTTCATTGTATGTAGTAATAATAATAACAAGTCTGAATGGCGATTCATTCTCCGTGCATTTGCTGATGGTCTGACATTGTACGTGTAGAGGTTGAGAGGAGAATCTCCATGGTTAATGTAGGGCATTGGGAATATGTAAGTGTATGAATTCAGCTCTAATTCCGGGCTATATCTATGCATGTTACACATTATACGTGTGTTTGACATGCTTTATTTTATTATTCGAGGAAAAGGTACAGTAATACATAGTTGTAAGGAACTTACGATCGGTTGAACTAACTGAATGTGCATGTTCCAATTCGATTTCAATCTCTCGACTTCGATTTTACATCAATTTCAATACCGTGATAAATCCCAGTGTGCGGTTTTCATAGTGTGCAACCCTTGGTGTTACAATATAATGTGTGTTTAAACTTTGCTCCAGAAAATGGAAAATTGCACACGGGAGAGAATCCCTTTTTGGTTTGATTTTATTTTACGATTTGCTTTCTTCACTTTTACTTTCAACATTTGTCATTATTTGCCTCAAAATTCAAAATGAATGGATGCATGTTGGGTCAGATCATCACGATCATTACAACAATCAGAATCAGATTATTCTCCTATTGGAATTGTATTCTGTCATTTTATACAATGATAAAGAGTGGTGTTAGCTCTATAATGTATGTATGTGTGTATAATATGTGTCTGCACACTTTCAAGCGCAGTTCGTTGTTCGTTGCATTTTCATTCATTGACCATTCCATCTTATGGGGAATTATCATAATTTTGTGTGTAAAGTCCAAAAGAGGATATGAAGGAAATAATAATGACAATAACCTTTCCGTCGGCTACATATTATATTATGCATTATGTGTATGTATAAAGTATAAAGTTCGTAGTTTGTACGAACCCGAACCCGCTCCAATCTTCAATGCTTAAGTCAACCTAGAACGTAAGTAGGTTTATGATGATGAAGCTCACGTCATTTTCCTTGATTCCTCACGATGAGCCTTTCTATAATACTTTCTAGCTTGACTTGACACATGGACGAGTGGACGAGCGGCTTTGCACAAGTACATACAAGTAGGCTTAATCATTAATAGGATACGCTGAGCTTTGAGCTATAACCTCCATAAACCTCCATAAAATTACGGACGTGAACAGCTGATTATTTCATGTCGGGAGTTGGAGTTGGAGCTGGAACTCAACGTCAAGCATACACATTACACATGCAAGTTTAGATATACATACATTCATAAGTTGGCTCAACTAACTTTGCGGATGAGCGGAGAAAGGGACGGACAGGGTACAAACAAATGAATGCTAATCACAAAAATAAAAGTCATATTATGCTGTCAATTAGAGCCCAAAAGCACGGTTCAAAATTTGTGCATCTGCATTATGGTTCGTCTATACATATGTAGATTGTAGATAGTAATATAATATTTTATGCACAATACAGTAGTTTTCGACCGAAGGGTCAGACCGCCCGCACTTTCCTTTTATGTATTCGTTCGGATTTATGGAAATGAGGGAAATTCTGATTTTCCTCAATAGAATAATATATTATTCTATGTGTTGAGCATTCATTCAACGGAATTGGTGGATTTGGATCTGAACTCAGATAATAAATCGCTTTATGCACTGGCTGGAGCATTGTACATTGTAACATAATTCTAGTTGAGTTTTATCGTTATTACAGATTTAGTACATTTATTTTTGGTTCATTATGAATTATGAAATACAAATGCATCGAATGTGTAATTCCTGGCGACAAATAACGAGTAACGAATAATAACACAGACAACAGACAAGCCGACGTAAATTCATAATTCATGTACCTACTATCAAAAATGGTGAGTGTGTATTTATTATCAATGTTTATATTTTACTTTCCGTTGTCATCATCTGCTCCCCCTTAAATACCTAAACGTATATAAATATAAATATACAGATAATTTTATACTCTCTGTTTCTCTCTTTTGAGTCAACAGAGACAGCTCACAGAGAAAGCATCAAGCATCAGATGAAAACTAAAAGTATAAATATTGATAAAATAAAGTGTAAACTATGTATGATGTATCGAAATGGAACAACAAGAGTATTTTCCAGCTCGAGTGTTTAATCCTATTTCAGTTACATTGTGTTTGTCTGACAAACTTTGTCAACACGAGAGATGCATCGTTTGATTCACATAATATGTATATGTATTATGTAAGTGGCGACAGCAAGAAGAATAGAAAAAATGAGAATGAGAGTAAGAGTGCATTTTTTGTGGATGTACAATATACAATATACATACATACATATGTGTTGGGACATGTAAATTGTAGGAAGGGAGCAAAGGAAAAAAGTCCTTGAGACCTTATCAAAAAAAGCCAAGTCAAACAGAGTAAAATGCACTCATCATACATTATGTGTGTACGACAGCTTTTTTATATACTTTGTGTAGGTAGGTATATGCGTTATTATTTTTTTCAAGCACTTTTTCCATCTTTTGTATAGCTCTTTATAAATTGAGACTTTTCAACTCGTCTTTTTGCTTTTCCCCACACAGTTTCCCCGTTGTACCCAATTAACTGCATTTAACTGCATTTTAATGCGTAAATATTGTATGTTTTCCTTTCTATTGACACTGTGGGTGCATTTCGGACTTTTCGTTATCTTCTTACGCGTGTAACTATTTCTTCCATTCAATTTTTCTCGACACGAAGTATCTTACATGTATTCACGACATTCTTGCGCTTATGTCATATACAGGCATTTTGATTATGACATTTTGTACAGTGACGAATCGCACACATCACAACACAGGCAAAGGAATCAATCTTCACACGGCAGTTTCGAGCATTTGTATACATACATATTATGTATGTTGTTAGAGCCTAGTTTTTCTCACAATTATTATTATCTGAATGAAATTTTGACTGGACACATTGAACAGCCACCGTGACCACTTTTTTGTGCCATGAATTTTCAATTTCTAATGCGGCTTACAATAAATCCGACCTGACGGCACTTTTCCTCTTGATATTCACAAGTGTCAACTGGAGAGGCGACATTTCATGCATTTTTTCTCCCTGCATTCCTGCAACCTCTGGCCATACATATTTTCTCGTCCAGATTTTGTAGATTTGAATAATATGAATTGAGAATTTTGAATCCAGATCGTCACTATAATAT
This sequence comes from Sminthurinus bimaculatus, assembly GCA_034698285.1. Lineage (NCBI taxonomy): Eukaryota > Metazoa > Arthropoda > Collembola > Symphypleona > Katiannidae > Sminthurinus > Sminthurinus bimaculatus. Next base: position 1,712 of record JAQIVE010006032.1, on the reverse strand, counting down.
ATCAACAAAGTATGTATATATGCATCGGTTATCGGTAAAACGAAGGTTAGAACAATTATTTACATAAAATTTGATGCCAAATGGAAGGGAGTGGAATAATAAAATGGATGACGATGATTTGGATTTGGGAGTGCCAACTTTACAAACATTAAAAAATGGAAGGAAGCAGATTTATTATTTTGTGTATGTATAACATTCAGGTTCACACAAGACATTTTCAGTTCCAAGAAGATTGACTCTTCTCTCGATACAAAATAATCCGAATCACTTTTTTGGTTCAGATTTCGTCAATGATGAATAATATTGACCGTCAAGGATTTAAATGCATACTTAAAACTTAAATACAGCTGGACATTGGACATCAGAGTTTATAATCTCATCTCAGTCCATGCCATCACGGTAATGAAAAGAAATGACGTGTTCTTGAGTTGCAGTAAAGTAAAGGATAAAATAAGTAAAAGACTCTCATGACGCTCATGACATGATGGCTTTATGAGCCATCTTCTTTAGCTAATCTTGTACTCTTTTATGTGGCTTTTGTATGTATGTACAGGTGAGCTTTTATGAATCTTGGGCCATATTAGTAATACTACTTTTGTGGTGTGGCAGATCACCTTCATTAAAAGTTAAATGGCGCAAATTGGTAGTTTCAGGGCCAATCTTTTTGGGGAGTATCCGTCACGATAGCTATCAGAGGGTTTATTAACTGAAGAGAAGGATATTATCTAATGGGAAAAATACAGTATGCAGAATGTATGTATAAGCATTATGCACTGCATAATGGGTAATGTGTATTGGCGGTTAATGGAGTGCAGATAATCACAAAATAATATAATCCTTTTCCATCGATTTCTTTTACAAAATTCTCCAGGAGATTCTTAGACTTCTTATTTTTTCTCTACACAGTACACAGTTGCGGATTTTCTCCGACTTCTGACTTTTGACACAGACTGACGTGTGATGTGAGGGCTCCAAGATCGATCCAATACATAGACGAGCTGCTTATTTCTTATTCAATTTGTCCAGATACCAGATACACGTATAGTATAGTATACTCGTCAATCTACTTCTCCAGTCAATTAACCCACATGTCCGAATCATAAATAGATAGCCTTCACATAATCCTGGAATAAAAGCTCCGGTGCCTGGAAAAAAAATCGAGAAAAAAATTACACACGCTGCTATTTCTATTTTTCCAGATTATTATAGAGCTTGCATGAAGTTGGCTTGGTTTTTGGTTGGTTGAGATGGAGATTTGGACGGTCACGGAAATCATGTCAAAATTTAAGGAGAACATGATATAAAAAATATAGGGAAAACGAGGGTGATATCATTGGAAAAATTAGAGCAAGGACCGAGTTGACTGAATCGTACGATTTTCGGGCCTCCAAGAGGATGGCACCGATGCTCTTATAAATCCCGATAGAACAAATATCCGTTTTTTCGTCTGAACTGGACCTGTCTTCATTGTGCCCATCAAGGAAAAATGCATTTTCATGATCTTTGACTCATTTTCATATTCAACATGGAATAATACGCTGCGATAAATTCTGCGTCAAAAGATCTAATGCAGTCAATACATTTTTTATTGTAAAAATTCCCTTTTGAGAATGGAGAAATGAAACGAGAGCAGTCAGTTCAGCTGTGGATTTGTACATGCATGTGTAATAAGTAGAGTGTAGAAGAACACGGAGTGTCAAAAAGGTGAGCAA
>JAQIVE010006031.1:0-12049 GCA_034698285.1 Sminthurinus bimaculatus | reverse complement strand
AAATGAGTATTAAATATGACAGGCTTATATTGTTGGCTTTAAAATTTTACATTCAGACTGCAAATTACTATACTTTGCATAAAAACTAAACTCTTTCACCTAAAAGTAAAAAGTTTTGTTTTAGAGTGAAGGAAGTAAATTTTGAAAATTTACTTCCTTCACCCTAAAATAAAAGAAATTTAATTCAATGCCGAATTGCAAATTGGAGCTGAATACAATGCCAAAATCAAACATCCAAAAACGAAAATCTGTGGCGGAGACGGTGGAGTCGATAACAATTGTCGCGGAGTCAATGGGACTTGAATGGAAAATTCTGTCATAAGGTCGAATATTTAGAAGAATGTTTACCCTTTCTGTAGTATCCCGCATTATTTATATGATGTCCAACTTTTTTTTGGAATTAAACTCTACGCCAGTCTATTCTTTGCAATGGCGTTATTTTTAGCAAAACTAGGGACTTGTAAACAATGCCTTTTTATTTTATGGAATTAATTTCCATCGATACGCACTGACTGCTCCAGGCTGTATGTGGTAAGATTATGACTAGAAAAACGTCATTTTTGGACATTTCTTAGGATTTTTCTACAGCTCAAACTCCACACTGTAGGGTCTTCAAAACCGGCAATCCATGCGAAAAAAAAACGTAGAATCACGTAAAAATAGTTTGACGATCCTCCGAGTCCTGAGAGACTTGCAATTAATTCCCAAAAGCGAGAAAAACGTTGTAGCTATAGAGCCCGCCTACTCTGGGACTTATTCTTAAAGCGGCTGAGATAAGCTATAACTTACCGAGTGTTTTTTTAACGGTTCATTATTAAAAACATGTGAACTTACTTTTTTAATACAGGTTTTGATCCAGCCGCAAAAAAATTGGTAAGTTTCAATACGAAATATAATGCATGAATACTTCAAGAAAATACGGGGGTCTGTGTCAAAATATCGAAGGCGGATCGCCGGTAACAAAATTCCGATGACAAAACGACGACCTGACAAAAAAGCTCAATGCACAAATTTCGACACGTTAAAACTCGGAAGGGAAAAATGACGACTGTAAATAACGCTGACAAGTCCAGCTGCCAAAGGAACAAATGTCGAAGCCTTAAAATGCCAAAATACTAAAATACCGACAAGCCAAAATGGCGAAACCATATATTGCGTGGCCTTCAACAGTGTGAATCCATTCGGATACGATTTGATTTAAATTGCAGACGTTTTGGAGCCCACGATTGAAGCAAGCGTACGCGTCCAAAGTTGGCTTAATCTGACCCAACTTCATGTTTTCCATATTTGGGTTTTAAGACTTGACCAGACTTTCATAAGTTTGACCTTGTAGTGTGAATAATTTCGGCATTTTCGCTTGTCGTTATTTTGAGGCGTCGAAATTTTTTCCTTAGGCATTTAGACTTTTTGGTGTTTTTTACAGTCGGCATTTTCGTTTTCGGCGTTTTGACCTTTAGTTTTTGTAATGCTGGCATTTTTTGGCTACGAGCAGAAACCCCAATATATACAATACGGTACGATACATTTTTTGCATTCGGCCTTTTTGTTGTCGGCAGTTTGCCTTCGGCATTTTGACGTGCTATAAAAATACTGTAATAAAGGTCTGTGAAGTAGTAACCATTTACAGATATTATACAATTGCAGTTAAGAGAACATTTATCCATGGTTCAGAACGCGGGCAAGACTATCATTGTGGGTTCTTACAGGTAAACTAGTAAAGGAAACAACAGATTATTTGTTAAGCGTTCAAATTGTTTAAAAGCGCTGTATCGAGCAGATTCCGAATTGAAATGTTTTGCCAAATATTTAGCGTGGACGAATGTGAAATTTTCTGCAATCGACTCGGTGTCATTGTAAAAGGAGAAATGTACTGCATTGGCAGGTAAGACATTTTAAAACAAAACGTCCATTAGACAAAAAACCGTTTATAAATGAAAAAACAAGAATACAATCAGAGGTTAAAGTCGACTTGCAACTGTGTGTGGAATAGAGATGAGTTCGGGACGGAATTACTCCGTCCCATCACGAATTCGGGACGGGATCGGGACTCCCGATCAAGGTTGAAAGTCGGGAAGGGACGGGACGGAATTGAGATTTTGCGGAACGGGACGGGACGGAATTCGGATTTTGTCCAATGAAAAAGCCAAAAAACTAAAATTTTAGCCTTCGTTTTATTTTTAGTGAATATATGGGGCTGTTAGCAGTATTTTTACCTATTTTTCTCAAATATATTTTTGAGAAAAGGAAAACGAGGGGAATTTTTTGGGCTAGAGAGAGGTTCGGGACGGGACGGGACTGACAGAAAAAATTTCGGGACGGGACGGGACGGACAAAGGAAGTTGGAGTTCGGGACGGGACGGGACGGAATGATGAAAGCTCGGACTCGGGACGGAATTGAAAATGCCGTCCCGAACTCACCTCTAGTGTGTATGTATGTATGTATGTATGTATATTTGTATATGAGAGTACGGTATGTGTGTGTGTGGTGTGGTGGTGTCGTGTGGTGTGGGTGTTGGGCGGAATGCCGATTCCGAATGCCCGAATTTCCATTATCCGAGTTTCGGAGTTTTCGCCTCCCAAGGACATGCCACGATTTTTTATGGAATCAATTCCCTATAGACTCTTCTTGGTCTTGGTCCTGGTCCTTAGTCTTCACCCTCTATATTCCTCTCTTCTTCTATCTTTCTTGTTCTTGTCTTCTCTTCCTTGTTCCATATTTCCAGTTATTGTAGACAAACTAGACAATGGGCAATATTGTAATGCGTCTTGTATCCCTATATCTTTCGATGAGCTGTTCTCTCCTTGTTCCTTCCTGTTTCTCTCCGTGCAATTTGTCTAGAGGAGGATTCTTCTCAATGTCTTGGAGTCCCATACTCTCCTGTATATTAGTTACTTAGACCTACATACATATGTATGTATAATGTATATATGTATTAGATACTTTACCTTACACCATTTTAGCAAGGGCAATGGCATGGTATGGTACATACATATGCATACATGGTAAGGCATGGTGTGGCACTCTCCTCCTTCATCTATTATTATCCTGTCAACTCTGGACCATTTTGTATTATTACTTGACACCACACAACTCTCCTCTACATAATGTATTGCATTGTAGTGCAAATGTGGACTATGTGTCGTGTATAGCATTGCTTTGGCTTTGTATACAGTGTTTTGCATTGCATTGTATAAGTATATTTCGGTGAATTGTGTCTGGGATTCTAATATGAAGCACCACTATACGGAATCTGTAATTTTCACTGGTGTCCCATGTAAAGCTGCGGTCGCTATCGTGTTTTGTGGTGGATTCTTCTCCTTGTTTTCGAAACAACGGGGATAATGATAGGTGTGTAAGTAGATAACTTAAGTACACATGTAGGTATGTATATAGTGTATAGAGAGAAAGTGGAGAAAGGGACAAATCTTCGTGACTTGGATATTTGCACGTCTGGCAGGAATTTTCCGTAGGTTGGCGAACATCAGTTTGCATCAGCGTTTCATCATACATAGAGTGCATTTTTTTTAAAACGGGGAAATCCAAAAATCAACAAAGATGTTTATAATATCCAAGCAGCCACGCTCATTATACAGTATTATAGCCGTGATAAGGGTGAAAGAGGTAGATTGCAGAAATAAGATTTATTTCTCCAGTATTATAGCCATTTGGAGAAACTCATTTTCCATTATGTCAGCATCATTTTTTAAATTTATAAATCTTACATGTATTCACTGTATACAACCACAATCATTGAGGAGCCTTTGCATTTAGGTTTCAATACTTTCTATTATTGATACAAACTTTTTCGACTGTCCGATATTTCAATACTTTTTGCCCACTCTCGTAATATCAATCGTAAAAAACAAAAGTTTATCATTTGTAAATATACACAATACAGCGCCTCGGGGACTCTTGTCAGAAACAGCAGAATTCTGAATCTCAAATCTCAATGTCAATAAAGTTTTGTTACAGAAAAATTACCAGATTGAAAAAATCAACTATATAATACATAGAAAGAAAAAATTGTAATTCAACAGCAAGTAATGAAGGAAAATGAGTTCCACACCACACAAATGTGGTAGAATAGAAACAAAAAACGTCCGTTTCTTTATAATTTGTAAGACAAATGGATTGGCTTTTAAGAGGAGCAGCTTCCCATCCAATTCAATGATTTTATCTCTTGAACCATCCATATCTTTACGACTTTGCTTTTCTTAATCGTCTAGCAAATTTTTCATGAACTTTTCCAGTTTAAATTACGAATTAAGCTCCATTATTATCGTAGCCAGTTTTTTATTTCCCAAATCCTGTCTTCAGGCACACATTCATATGTATGCATTTCCATACTGAGAACTAACCTTTCTGTTGAAGAATTAAGAAAATACGTATACAGTATACATACATACATACATACACACACATACAGCAGTAAGAAGATCCAAAGTCATTAAAAGGAAGAAAGAAAACTTTTTACTCATTGTAAAGCCTCATTAATATGCTCGAAGGAAGATTCAGAATGCGAGCAAGAGCAAGAGCCAGAGCCAGGGCATGAAGGGTATTAGAAGTTAGAGCTGGAGTTAGAGTCAGAGTCAGGGCCACCGAGTCAAAGTTGCAAATATATGCATAGGTATGCAGAAGTAGTCAAGTCAAATGGCGAGGAGTAACAAGACGAACAACCAAGATGAAGACGACGACTGTGACTGTGAGAGGAAGAGACGAAGACGAAGAAAAGGAGAATAAGCAAAACTCATTTTGTGTATTTTATTAAGAGCTTTGGCTCCCTGAGTTTTCCTTTCATACTTACTTCATGCTCCTGGCTCCCTTATTGCGTTTGCTTTTACTTACGTACAAACTCTTACGTACATTTACTATACATAGAGAAAGAGAGAGATAGATAGAGAAAGAGACACAACTCACGATGCACATTGTACATTGAAGGTACCGTCACTACTTTACTACATTAGGTTATGAGTGATTCCAGTGGTGTATTTTGTATACTGTATGTTATGTAGATGTGGGTAAAAAAGTTTTTAGCTCATCTCTATTTCTCTCTTTACGTTCTCTCTCTCTCCCTTTTCTTTCTTTTCTGTCGCCGTTTTCTTGCTCTCCTTCTTTTCTTCATCTCGTCTTCGTCCTTCTCTATATGCACACTGCTTCTTCTTTTTCTTCGTCTTTTGAGCCATTCTCTCGCCTAATGCATAAATATTATATTAAAATACATCTTGTCAAGGTGCTTGACGCTCGACAATTCAGATTCAGCATCATTCATTCAACCGCCTAACCATTTGGCGAATTCGCTTTACTTTATGCCTTTCTTTTACTTTTACTTTTACCATTTCCTCGCACTCTCCGCTTTACACTTACTCTTCCTCCTACTCTTACTCTTACTCTTACACTTACATTTGCGCTTACTTTTTCTCCGGCCCTTCCATTCTCCTTTTGCCGAGTCAGATGAAAGGGGGAATGGAAATGGAAATGAAAATGAAAAACTGGCACTAGACGACACGGCACGACAAGAAAGGAGAGGAAGAAAAAGAAGCAAAAGCAGTAGTGACTGTATAGTGAGAGAGAGGAAGAGAGAGAGAGAGAGAGAGCAAAGGAAAGAAGAAAAAATGACCTAAAACGAACATTTTATCACATATACAAGAACAATTCCGTGTCTAACGCCGTAAGCATATTATGAGCACACAAAACATATACATATACATTATACATGCATACATAGATACATATAATATAGAATGGCTAGGTACAAAATGCAATAATACAAATGTATTCAATACACACACACACACATACGTACATACATTTGCAATACAGCCTCAAATCTCTTCACCTGACTCAACCAACCTCTCCCACAGCTTTTGCATTGAACCTTGTACTTACGTATGTGTTGAGTTGAGTTGAGTTGAGTCAAATCCAAATCTGAATTCGAGTATTTGCTCACAGTCAGAGTCAGATCCATATAAATATATTGTATTTTGTATGTATGTGTATTGTACATTGTACATGGGAGAGAATTCGTGTCCTCGTTGTCGTTGTCGTGGCTGTTGTTGTTGTTGTCGTCGTCGTCGTCGCAGTCGTCTTGCGGAGTCTTTTCGAGTCCTTTAGAGAGAGAGCGAGAAAAAGGAGAGAAAAGCTGAGAGAAATTTTATTGCTATTACAAGACAAAGAGGAGAGGGCAAAACGACGATGTATTTTGTATTTTGTGTCATAGTCTACACGCGAGTACAAGCACAAATGCAATCACGTTGGTAATGTTGGACTGTCGATAGGATAGGATACGAGGCGATACGATCATACGATACACACATGCAATCTATTTCAACGAATGCATACATCTTGCATGTATGTACTTATGCATGTACGTAGATGAATACTACTTACATATACATAATATACAAGCAAATATCTAGGTATCGACACGGATGTGTACACAGAATAAATATGTATATTGTGTACATATGCCTGTGGATATTTTCATCAACATATATTATGCAGGGGGCGCGTAACCTAAAGGAATCGCCAAATGACGAGGAGTCACACGAAATAATAAAAATCCTTCGTTAGTCGCACTTGTGCCTGTGTGCCTGCTTCCTCGTTTAGTTCTCATTTTCTCTCTTCTCCTTTTTCTCTCTCCCTCTTTTCCCTTCACAACTCTTCCCTTATTGTTCTTGTATTTTTTTCTCTAGATATTTCTTCTACTTGTTCTCCTGCTCTTATTTCCATTGAATCTCGAATCCCATTTAATTTTGATGGGAGGAAAATTGCCCAAGTACACACATACATACATACATATATTGAAAGTAACTAAGAAACGTGCTCGCCCTCTCCTCTCCCTTTCTTCTTCGTTTCCCTCTCTTCTTGTCATTGAAGAGGGAATAAAATTGAAGGGAAAATGAAAAGAAACAGAAAAAGAAAAAAGGAGAGAACAAGAAAAGGAAAGCAATAGCAATGGCAATGGCAATGGCAAAGGAAAGAAAACCAACTAAAGGAAAGCAAAGAGGAGCATGAAAGCGGGAGAGAAAGAGAAACAAGGGAAAACGAAAGGGTCGTCAAGAAGGAAAGCGAGAGGGAAAAGTAGAAAAGCAAAGGCTTAGACCAACTTAAAGACCAGTATACAGATACATAGATGTATACGGAGAGAAAGAGAAAATAAGGAGAGGAGATGAAAAACAAGGAGGGCAAAGAAAAGAGGAGCAAGAGAAAGAGAAATAGTAAAAGAAAGAGCAAAAAGGAGAGAGCAAGCAAAAAAATACGACCAAGGCACATAAGACGAGAGAACACAAGGGACGAAAACGAAACGAAAGGCAAGAGTAGGGAATAGAAGAGGAAAGAGGGGGGAAGAGAGAAGCAAATTTTTTTGCAATTCGCAATCTTTCGGCATTTGGTTTCGGTTTATCGAGAGGAAATAAGACTGAGGATGCGCGAAATGTTCATGTTTTCTCCGTGCCTTTGGTTTTCTCTCTCTCTGGCCTGACTTTGGCTCTCTATGGTCCTCCACTTCAACTTCAACTTGCACATTTCTTTTCTTTTCCTCCTTGGCTTGCCTTCCCTTGCCGTGTGTCCCTTAGTCGGCTCAACGTCGCCTAATACCCTTATTTTGCCTTTGCTTTTCCTTTTTGCTTTTGCCTCCACGTTTCTTTACTGTAATATGTGTAGTTGTATGTCGACTTTGCTTTGCCACAGTCGACATTCTACAGTCAGTCTACAGTTGAATCTTGAATATTTATACATTTTTTATTATCCTTATATTTTATTATACAATATATTATGGCTTGATATCCTATGTATGATGTGCTATGATTTAATATAATATAATTTAATATTGTATAATGTGATATGGAACAATCTAACAGTCCAAACTTTGACTCTATTTTCTATTCCCAAAACTGCGTATGTATGTACTTATGTATATACAATATACAAGTGACATGTACATTGCTGTGTATACTGTCTCCAGTTTCTAGTTTACACTGTACAGTTGTAGCATCCAGAATATTTATATGGCATAAAAGTGTTTGCTCCAATAATATACAAAGTTACACTGTGTAACTATATAATATGTATACAGTAAATGTACACTTAGACGTGGGTTAGAATGACAGGGAATAACCCCTTTGCTCCTATTCTCACTCTCACTCTTGCCCGTCTTCGTCTTCGTCCTGTCTCCCATCATAAAAATCAGGGATTTTTTCTCCTTTGCCCATTCTTCCATTCTCTTTTTCCATTCCATTTTCCCCTTCATTCTATCACATCCTATTCTACTCCAGTCCATTCTCTATATTCTATTCTATCTATTCTATTCTCCTTTTGGCTCGGCTCTATTCCTCTATTCCGCTCGTCTGTCGCTTTTTCCTATTCCTGTTTTTATTCTTCTTGGTCGTGGTCTGCTGTCGCTCTCTTCTTCGTCTTCTTCTTCTCTTCCTCCTCAAATCAAAATGGAATGAATAGAAATCATAATCATAATTGATTATACCCGGTCCACGAGAAGGAGGAAAAGGAAAAGACGTCGAGTATTGTACAAGAGTGGGAAAAGGACGACAAGAAGAAGAAGAAGAATCTAACCAGCTAACAACTATCAACTATCTAACTGTCTCCTCCTTGCTTTATCTCCGTCCAATCTAACAGTATAAGAGCAAGAGCAAGAGCCAAAGTTGGAACTCGAATTCGAATTCGAATTTCGAACACAAGGAAGGAGCATTCAAGGAATCAGTTAGTTATCAGTTACTGTTATATGTATGTATGTGTGTATGAAGATTATATAGTGTAGACAACCAAGGCAAGGAGAGAACAGAACAGTCAAATAGGGTAAAAGTAAAAGTAAGAGTAAAAGTGAGAGGAGGGAATGGAGAGAGAGAGAAAGAGAAAGCACAAGTCGACCTATAGGAATAATAAATGTCGGTGATGTGCGATAGGTTCAATCCATGTATTTGTATTTTGGGTCCTCTCTGCTCTGCTCGGTTCCTCTTCTCTCCCGCTTCTCGCCTCTCTCTCTGTATTGAAGGTATTAGAGTCACATTATATCAGTAGGGCAAAATAGGAAGGAGATAAGTGTAGAAGGTAGAGGGAACGAGGTAATAGGGAAGTATCTGTGAAAACGACGACGAACCAAACTAACCAACGAAGGAGCGATCTAAGCCATCCCATGCCAAGCCAAACCAAACCAAACCGAGTCAAGCCAAGCCAGCAACTCACACACAAACCAACTTTTCCTATATATGTATATATATGCACATAGTTAGTATAATATCCACGAAAGGAGAGTCGGTGAACGAAACGAAACGAAGGATGGGAGAGAAAGAGAGAGAGAGGAGAGAAAAGTGGAGAGAGGTCTCTCTACAGTATAACTTTAGTACGGGCCCGTTCCATGCCATGCCATTCCAACCATACATCTTCCGCTCCTCTAGCTCTTTAGATGCATATTATTGTACATACATCTGTATAGTTGGAGAAAGCGATAGAAGGAGAGAGAGAGAGAAATAAAGAGAGGGAGAGAGAAAACTGTGTGTAGAAACAGTTTCGGATCCACAGATTCTCGGATTTTTGGAGCGAGGAGAGGTGAGCTATGGTTATGGGACACTATACATCTCTTTAGTATAACAGGCTTCAACTCCTCATGCTCTTAGAATTTCGATGTGTACAATTGCCTATAGTCACAAAATACAGTCACACGTACAAACTATAAAGCGAGGAGAAGCAGCAGCAGCACGGCTATATGGATCATGATGAGGCTGTGTGCTGTGTGTGGGGGGCTTTTATACAATATGAGTGTGTGTGTGTGTGAGTGAAAGGATTCAAGGTTTCCCACCAGTTATAACGATATGCAATATATTGTAGATTGTATACTGTACACCCAGTACAAGTACACAAGTACAGGTTCAAGTTATAGGGATCTTTGGCCCATATCTATCTGTGCGATGAAACTTTCACTTTCTGCTGCTCCCGTGCATCATGTGTATACATTTTTATCTATACATTTAATATCTATCTATGTATCTACTATGGGGAAGTGGTGGTGGTGGAGGATAGAGGAATAGTGGTGGAGGAATAAGGGAGAGAAAGGGAGAGGGAGAGAGTGAGAGTGACTGACTGAGTTTGTGAGCGAGCGAGCGAGTGAGCGAGCCAGCCAGCCAGCGAACTAACGAACGAAACGAACACAAACACTTTCTACTTGCACTTTCTACTCGGAGCGACGAAACTGAAAGACGACGACGAAAAGAGAGCCAAAGTAAAAGTTGAGTTTCAGAGTTGAGTTTTAGGTTCTTGCTTCGCCCTCCATTACATTTACCGTTTACCCTGTTGTTGTTGTTGTTCTCTCTTCTATTTCTTCTTCTTCATCTTCTTCTTCCTCTTGTTCTTCTTGCTCTTCTCGTTCGCTATCTCGTTCTTCTTATTCTTATACTTCTTGTTGTTGTACACACAGTATTCTTGTGCTTCTTCTTCTTTTTCTTCATAATCTTCATCTTGCCGTCGTCGTCGTACATTCGTCTTGATCTTCTTACTGTCTCGTTATTGTTCTTTGAAATAAATTTTCAATTTTGAATTTTTCCAACAGAGAGTCAGACAATTTTTCTCTGTCTATATTGTATTCTTTTATATTATATTATTATATCTACATCTTTTTCTTTATCCCTCCACTTTTCTTCTACTTCTTCTTGTTCGCTCTCTTTTATGTATCACTCATTCCTCCCTTCATATTTACATACTGTACATTAAACTTTCGACATAAAGGGAAAGGGAGCTAGCGGGATAGGATAGGACCGACTGAGAGAAAAGACGGCAAGAGAAAAAGAGTAGAAAGCGCCGAAGATTCACCAAGGGAAAACTTTTTATTTTCCCACATCTCTCTTCTACTTCTTCTTCTTCGTTCTCTTTACTCCTCTGCCTCTGCCTCTCTCTCTATCTCAACTCACAGAGAAACACACAGACACACACGTAGTCACACAGAACAGACACATAGACAAAACAGCAAAGGAGCTCACATCAGGCCCTTTCCTCACTTTCCCTCACGATTCTCTTTGTGTGTGACGGAATATCGATTCACTCATTCAATCAAAGTAAAAGTAAAAGTAAAGAAGAACAAGTAAAGTAAAGTAAAGTATATAAGAATCCGTGAGAAAGGAGGAAGAGAAAGAGTTGCCCTCCAAATAATACATAATAGTAGTAATAACCGTAATAGAACAGAAGCATATATTAATTTTACACTAACAATATTGAATAATAAGGAGAGGGTTTGGAAATCCTTCCTCTACTTCTACACCTTCTTGTTGCTGCTCAACTGTTGTTCTTCTTCCTCTACTCTATACATCCTTGTATCTATCTATTTATTAGTTTCATTTTATCGACTGGTCATGTGCTAGATACCGTCAGTCTGAAGCTGACTGCTCCCCGAGACTAATTCAATAGAGGTTGAACAATTATCGGAATATATTTTTCAAAAGGAAGGAAAAGCAAGAAGTGTGTGCGTAATTACTGTATGAGATAAAGCAATAATACAAGAGAGAGAGGAAGGAAGAAAAGCAATCTAACAACTATATAGAGAAACAAAGGGAGAAAAACAACAACAACAATAATAAAAAAGAAACAGAAACAATAATAACCTGATTTGTATCTACCTTTGCAGAAGATAATATAATAATACATAAATACAAGAGTAAAAATAATAAAAAACGTTAGAGCAATAGAAATTGTGATAGGTAAATCTGTGTATAGAGTCTAGTGCCTGGGAACTACACGAGGATTTGTATTGTATTGTACTGAATCGTATATTATTGTAAAGTATGTATCGAGGTTGATTGATTGATTGATTGGTTGATTAATGTTTGAGAAAAGATACGACTAACTATACTTGCTACTTTACAAAAAAAACAAGATAAAATATTATTCTAACTATCTACACATATATTTTACTACCGATGACAACACAGTGGACTGATATTATCTGTATATTTATTGAAGCAAAATAAATATTATATTCATATAATACAAAATATTGTACATATACAATATAATAGTCAAAAGTCAACTTTACATATACATCCCAAG
>JAQIVE010006030.1:0-12055 GCA_034698285.1 Sminthurinus bimaculatus | reverse complement strand
AAAATTCAAAATTGTAGGTCACGTGACTCAAGGGGAAAGGCGGGAAAATTCAAAATTGTAGGTCACGTGACTCAAGGTGAAAGGCGGGAAAATTCAAATGTCCAAGTCACGTGACTCAAGGGAAAAGGCGGGAAAATTCAAATGTCCAAGTCACATGACTCAAGGGAAAAGGCGGGAAAATTCAAATGTCCAAGTCACGTGACTCAAGGGAAAAGGCGGGAAAATTCAAAATTGTAGGTCACGTGACTCAAGGGAAAAGGCGGGAAAATTCAGAATTATTTGTCGCGTGTTTTTCGTAAATCGGTACAAACAACATGCGACCGACTTAAACATTAGGGAAAAGTAAGGTATTTTTCAATGCAAAACTACAATCAACTCACAACACAGACATGCAGAATTAAAGCCGCCACATGGTGGCGGGTTTCGGCTAGTTATTACTATTTCAACATTCCGTGATTCCGCCTGTCAATTCGATCGTGCGATTGTTTCTACTCAACGTTCCACTCTCACAAACCCACTCTCTATATATTTCACTATACTCAGTGTTTATACATTGTACATAGTTAGCTCAGCAAACATGGCTTCCTTATACATTTGAACACGGAGTAACGGGAATCGACCCACTGTTCACTGTTCACGGTTCAGTGTTGCTCGTCTGTCACAACGTTAGCCGAGTTGTCATTCACATTGTCATTTGCTTTCCCGTTCTCATTGTTTCTGCCCTTCTTCAGTTGTTTTCTCTTTGTCAGCTGCTTCGTTTTCAACTCCAAATAATTTAATTCCAATTCCATTGGTCTCTCGGCCTCCTTGCGTTCTGGACACGTATCGGATACACAAAAACCATATATACCTGAAATCTACTGTATGTACCCCAGTTAAATTGATGTAGGAGTAGCACACAGTTTTTTTTCCAGGACTAATAGAACAACAAGTTGATTCAACAACTTGACAATTGAACACAGATCGTATACAAAAGCTTATATGACGAGCCTAAATCAAATTTACGCTCGTGCACGTCATATTTTTGTGATAACAAAGTTGATACAATTGAGATACGACGTATATACGTACAGTTAACTGTACTAATGTCATAATTTTAAACTGTCAACTATTCACATATACCATGTATAATATTACTAGACTGAAAACATCTTAATTATGTAACTAAAAGAGAATGCAGAAAATAAAATAGTAGTAAAAACTAGTTACAACTACAACTAAGGCAAAAATGAATGAATAGCTTGTGTTTGAAATTGTTGCTTGATTTTTTTAAAAGTTCATGACGCCCCCTCAACTCAACTCAACTCAAATTTTAATGTTGACAAACGTTTTTTGAATTTAAGTTTAATTTCGAGGTAAATTTGAGGAGTTTGTGAATAGGAGATCGATACCGTCGTTTTGTCAATGGTAATTTATGTCTATGTGTACAAAGTACAAATACAAGCTATTGTGTCTTAAAGATAGACATACATTTACCTGTCTCTCCTCGTGTTTGTGCATAGTTAACTACTTGAGACTCGTAAAACAGCTTCTTGTGTAATCGTCCTCCTTTTAATTTACAGATAATTACCCTAGAATCGAAATTAAGTGCATAGAGCTCCTCTCTCTCTCTCTCTCTCTCTCTCTCTCTCTTGCCTGCTGCTTCTTAAGCCTGTCTAGGATAGTCAACAAGGATATTGACACTGTACACTACGTTTTACGTTCTGTATTTGTGTGTATATGTGTAGTGTGTATCTTATCAAAATGTACAGGCTCTGAATAAATGTTATTGTATCGAATTCGTATCATATAATACAAAGGACATGGGCATTTCCGTAATTGGACTCGGTTTTCGGTGTTCGGTTTTTGGGTTGCGTGACTATTCTACATGCCCGTTTTGAGAGAGGCTCTCAAGCTCAAGCCCAACTCCAACTCCAATTCCAACTCTTACTCAACTCAACTTAATTCCTAACTTTTTTCTGTGCTGCCTTTTTCTCTCCTTCTTCACGCACGTCAAATGTACACACTTGAATCAACTGCAAAGAACTATCTACAAATGTAATATACAATATTATATATTTTATACACATAAAACTACGTATATCCTCTCAACTTTATCCTTTTAGTGGAGCTTTTGATTGTCCTCGATGAAAAACGTGTAACGAGGCAGAGAATTGATGATGGAGTTGACGGACCAAATAGCGACGATTCAACTTGAACCTTAAGTTCCCAACATTTTTCCGAGCTTGGAAACTTTGGAAATCTGATAAGCGAAATCGATGCCAAGTATATCTTACATGCATACAACGTACATGCAATATACACACATGGAGTCACTTGTACATTTTATATGCACCTATGCACAATATACGTCTATATCAAAATTTATCGTAGAAAAAATGAAAAAGCAAAAGAAGGATAACAAGAGAAAGGCCCTTTCCACTTTTATGCAGCCAACTTCCTTGGTTACGCAACAAGACAAAAGTGGAGAGTGGGCATTCAACTCCGTGCACACTGTGGACTTTACAAACCAACTGAATTGATTGTCCACACAGATAAATTATACATCGGACGATGACTTGACTTGAGTCGAGTCGATCCCTTACTATGTATGTATGTATTCCCTCTGCTCTTGCTAGTTGCTGCTGCTTTGGCCATGGCACTGTCTTTTCTTCTATACATACGTCTTGTTGTGTTGGGCGGAATAAATAGTGGAGTGAGTTATCAATAGTTGAATAGCCATCGAATTCAGTCCAGTCCAGTTCAGTGTCGAAAGTAACAGAGCAAAAAATCGGGATCCTCCTCCTCTCGTTATACCGAGGACAATTGTACTGTATTGTATTATATTGTATATGGCATGGCTTCTTTTTTTTATTTCCTCGCCTTCCTTTCCCGTTTTTTGTACAAAAACATGGTGTGGGCTCAAGAAAAAGTGAGAGACGGAATATTTTGAATGACAGTGACATATATTGTTAGTATTCACTCAATGGAATGGACACTGTATTTATGTGCAAGATATTGATGGATGGATTAGGCTGATAAACGAAAACGGGGGGAGATGGACAGAAGGAAGAGGGAGATAAAATAGAGAGATTTGGCAGTCAGCAAAACGTTTCACAAAAGCTTTTGCTGAGAATTGCAAAATTGGTAAAAATGAAATAAAAACTTTATGTGCAGCGAATTCCAAACCCCTCTGAGTATTTTCGTCATTTTTTGTTAAGAGGCAATGAAAGCCTGGGGTGGAAAAGATACATTTTAGCAAATAGAATGTGACATGACGTGGATTTGATGAGTCCAGACTTCCACGCTGGTGAGCTGATACAGTATGATATGCATGTAAAAGCAGAGGGCGATGTGAGACTAAACAAGAACCAAAAAGAAAAAATGCAAGTCAAAATTACATATAATAGTGTAAGAAACTGTAGTATGCACACAGTTTTTATGCTGTGCTGCCAGATCCAAAATCCAAACATATGGAAGAAGTTGACGACTTGACAAAGTCCAGATTCAGACTGAAATATATGTATGTATTCTGTAGGCATGCACTGAGACACAGAGAGAGAAAAGTCCAACGAACCGGGGAAAGAAATCATCCCCATCGAATATCGAATGTTACACTATTATACCTTATATAACAGTGTGCAGACTGGCATAAGTATCGGGATATGTTTGCGGAGAATGAAAGTCCAACTCCAGGAGGAAGGGAACGGACCGGAGATGGAACGGAAACAAAATAAAATCACATTTGATGCTCCTGTCAATTTGGACGGGAGATTCGCCGATCCTCTGATTTCAGTCGACGGCTCCACTCAACTGGAGAAATACTAATAAAATACACACAGAGCCTCCATTTTCTATACATGTATCTCCAATGTCCTCTCACTATATAGCAAAAGAGAAACAAGCAGAAGGCATGACAAACACATAAAATTTGTATGTATCTATAAATGCATTTCTGGTTCTTGGAAACCTAAAATAAAAAAATCCTCTGTATCCTTTTACAAGAGATCATAACCAATGAAAGGTTCCGTTTTTAAAGCAAATAAAGTGCAATATTTTGTGATCAGTATTTTAAGTATTCTTTTACAAACAATACACCTTGATTAACGTCAGCCTTTGTTCAAAAATAAAATCTAAATTCCAAGTTGACATTTTGCTTTATCTATTTTCTCCGTTTCAAGAAAAATGCAAAGAAAGGTTTTTAAATGAGAAGTGGAAGGAAAGGGGAAATAAAAGTAAGGGGAAGTGAAGTGGGCTAATTGCTAATTACTGGAGAGTGGTGGGCGCCGTTTTTTGTCCCTGGAATTAAAATTACCTGTTTTTACCCTCCGACTCTCTTGCTTAACTATACACCGTACTAATACTTTACTTATACATATTGATACAATACAATATGTATATGGGAAAGCAATGGGGCAATTCAAATTAATAGGGTAAAATTAATGGGTGTTCCAAGCTTCCGACCTCCATACTTGCACGGTCTGTAAGTCACCCCCATACCGACCACGCCATCCTCCAATACTGATATACCGTAATATGGTGGGTATAACTGTAAACTGTAAATACTCAACATCTTGTGTGTACTGGTTGGAGCTGATTTTGACTTTGATTTTGAGTGCTTGTAAAGTCATCGCTTGACTGCCAGTTTAGCCGCAACCAAAGCTACAACACAACTTGAAGCTCTCAAGCTCGAGTCTGACGACCATTGCACAGTTTACATTGTACCAGGACAAGTCAGCCAGGGAATTAGAGAGACAATCAAGATTTCCAAGATAAGGGGAAGCAGCTCTTCAACGTCAAGTAGAAAACTGCCAATCATCCCATTCTTTTTACATGGATCTCTATTTGATTTTTGATACGCAATGTCCGTGTTAATGTCAATGTCAATATCATTGTCGATATCAATATCAATATCCGTCTGTTGTGCACTTGACCTGTACACAGTGTAGACACCAGGATTTATATATATGTACATCAAAGTTAACATTGATCGGTCAACAATACAAAAACCGTTTCCAATCAAATGAGGATTTTGTTTATAGCTTATTATTTATTACATTTCTCCGGGTTTTATTGAAGTTTTTTATGTTTGTTTTATGCCCGCGTACACTACACAATTTTTTGTGTACCCATCTGGCATTTTTGTCTACTTTTACATTTATTGCATTTGGGTGCTTGTGCTTACGCTTGGGTTAAGCTCCGTCTCGATTTTGGGTGTTGTTTGTTTATTTGTTGGCTTGTTTGTCTGTCTGTCTGTCGCTGTCTCGGTGTGTTTATGTTTATGTGTCGTGTTTGATAGGCTTGAGACGCAATATAAGTTGCCTGATTTTTCTTTGTGAGCACAATAAGTCGTCAAACTTTGGCTGCTGCTGCTGCTGCTCATGCTGCTTCCTGGGTTGCTTTCAATGCCTTGGATTTTCTTTATGAAAAAAGGCTGATAAAAGGAAAAGTGGATGGTTGGATAGATGGGAAAAGTTTCACGAGTCAACTAATCGCACCAAATACCATATCAAACTATAGTTTGTTTTCCTAATTGTAGTGTGTAGTGTTGTACATACATATTTTGAAGCCTATATCTTTTATTTCTATATCCTGCATACGTGTTTATGTACATCAACAGCCCGAGGAAAACTATTCTTTTATTGTGTTGTTCTGGGCAAAACAAAGAAAAGAATGAGCGTTGAGCTCCAATATTTTCCAAGTCCTAGTCGAGTTGAAAAAATACAGTTTTATGTATTGTAGGATATCTCTATTGCACAGGCAAATAATTTCTTTATCTGTGTATTCCACTGTTGTATAGTTATTGTGTAGTATAAAAACACATACACATAGTCCATCAACTATCAACAAAGAAATGGATGAATGAATGTGTGTATGAGTATTTTTTGCCTTTTATTGTACAATTTTACCGCGTGCGGAGGAAAAGGGAGAGTGAAAGTATCTGAGCTCGAGTAAAAGAGAAAGTGACGTAACGACGGAACAAGGAAAAGTGGAACTGTCAATGAAGGGAGAGAAAAGCACACAATTGCAAGAAGAAAAGCAAAGACCAAATAAAATAAAAGTAAAGTAAAAGAAAATCAATCAAGCCAAGGAAAACAAAGGGTAGTCGTATATCTAGATTAAATGGGAAAGTTTCTTTTTCAAAATTTCGGAGACGTTTGTAACTTTGTGTGTAGTATTTTTTCCGATGTACATTTTGAAATTAAATATCGTGCTGTCCACTATTTTAAGGACTTTGCCGCCCTTCTAAGCATTTTTAGTAAACTAACGTAAAATAAATGTATAAATTAAAATTTATATTTATACGTCCGCAATCAACAGGTCATCTTACCCATTAATGAAAGAGGGATCGATTTTGATGCGATAAACTGGGATTCATTTTACATACTAACATACGTTTGAATACTAATTCCTGCAGTGAAGTGGAAAGAGGTAGAAGGGAGACGTATAACGTGGAATGGTAATCCAAACTTTTCAACACTCATTAAGTAATAAGAAAACGGTGCTTAAAATTACGAGGGGTTGAATTGAAACTGGAATTCAAGTTTTGTGAAGCTGGCGTTGATGCATTGGTGGTTAATGAAAGATGGGAGATGTGAGATATGAGGGAATATACACTATATATACAGGAACTGGCTACATCCGGACAGGAAGAAGATTCATAACTCATAAGTTATTAGCGGGTGTTGTCCACCCTCTTTCATAACATTATTTTAACGTTGTGTTCACACATACATAAATAAATAAATACGTGTGTACATTGCTTGTCTGTGTGTGTGTGCCTTGCCGAGCTTGTTAGGTGTCAAGTCTGTAAAATATTGTACATTCACACAGAATACATACTTACTAGATTCGTAAAATAGTAACTCTAAACTCTGCAGTTGGTTATTATATAACTACTTATGTGAGTCCCTTCTTACTGCTGGCACAATGTATGCTCACTGTAAACCTCTGCGTTTATAGAGATGGATTCGATAATGTCATGTTTACTTAAAATCATGCGTTGACGTGCATACGCATACGCATATACGTGCATACATGTGCAGTATGTATTGTATAGCACAGAATTTACAAAACTGCTAAAGTATATGCAGTTTTCATTATGGTATACACTACGATATTAGTTTGTACTCTATAAGTAGAATCCACCTCTGTCGTGTTCCCTGCTCTTTGATCCTTAATCTTGTACACTTAAGCAATTCATCTTGGTCTAATTGCATGTCCATAATGTACAACAACTACATATACAAGGGTTTCCATTACGAGCCGGCCCAACACGCAGCTCTCCACATTTTTTTCCATACCGGGTTCCCACCCAATATGGAGAAAAATATTGAGTTACATACATACATAAATAATATATTTCATGTAACTATAACGACTCCTCTATTTCTGTACCCCTAAAGTTTGTTATTGTACATACTCATACTCATGTTTATCTACACGTACATAAGTTCAACACTAATGTTTCTCCCTTGGTCACTTTAATAGCCAACAGCTTGAGACTCGACAGCTCCTACTTTTCATTTGATTTTGATTCGCCTACCTTATACACATGCACAAATCGACAATACGGCGGTTTCAAGGTGAAGAAAACTCTCTAGGAGAAAACACTGAATTCGTGATTAACTTGGAATATTTTTGACCATATTTTGCCGTTCCAAACCCCGGTAATGTGTTCGTTCATATGTATAAAAACAGTTGGCGTGATCTATCCTATGTGCTTATTTACAGTATATATATAGGGATAGGAATAGATCGAGATCAGAGGCATAGCCTAATTTTATGCATGATACAGCGTGGCCATTGATATTTATTCGTACCGTATCCAGTATCCAGCTAGAAACTGCGCTGCATGTATGGTACATGTATATTGTACATGTACCTACTTGTGCATATATTGTTAATGATGGGAGACACCAGGTGGGAAAAACACTTTAAATCTCCACTGGACTCTCTCTTTCTCTCTCTCTGTCTAATAACTATTGAAGGGAGCAGACAAGGGTTCATCTTGATGATTTTCTGACGATGGTGGTGATAGTAATAATATAATGGTGATGATGAGCAGCAAGCAATATTGACACATTCTCATTCACTCTGTGTGTATTTGACGAATGTATCAGTCTGATTCTACTTATTGAAAACTCAGATTTAAATACACACATATGTACATACAGAGGACTCAAGGATTTTATTTCATTTGGGGACTGTTGACTGTTTATGTACTATGCCGAGCAGACAGAATCCTAACATTCATTACCAACTATTATTGACTATTCTCCATTGAGATGCGATATGCCTGCATTTTTGTATGCATATAGATAGAACCCCTGTGGGACATGCCCAACTATAGAGGATCTTAAAAGGGTAGGTGAGTTGTGAGTTTTCTCACTGTTGAATGCCCATCTTGTATTGTTGAATGTCAAAACTAAGAATATACATACGAATTCGAATACTAGCGAGAGGATGGCATAAAGAAAACATATAAAAAGGTGTTGACTGCTCACAGTGCACTTCCACTTGTCTTACGTCGTTACGAGGAAAAACATTCACTATTCCGGCAATATTACACAGTACGCTATGTATACGAGGCCGATGCATTTTTTACACTCTTCTTCTCTTCTTCATGCAACTTTCTTGTGTTTGCTGGCCAACTCCAACTCCAACTCAAGAACCAAGTTCACAGAAAAGAGAAATATCTGTACACATGTATGCAGTCGAAAGACAGACAAAGTTGAGTGGGAACTTGTGAGAACGTTCCAGGTGTATAAAAAACACGCACTTATGTATACATATTATTGTATTTCCATGCATGTACAATGTGCATTGTACAACGATAAGATGCTCCGGCCCTTCTGTCATCATCAGCTCTTTGCCTCTTCTTTCTTGGACAGACCGAACCGACCCAAGCAAAGTATACATACATACATTAGAGTTTTGAACAAATCGTTTTTACCATTACTAACTATTTACATGTTCACTTTTCCTCTTTACTTTTGCTTTCGCTGCTGGTTCTTTTGCGCTTGACTTTGCCTTTTGAAATCACCCCTCAACTCTCTGTTTCTTTTTCTTCTTCTTCTTCTTTGCAAGTCAAACATCTGTTTGCTCAACAGGGCAGAGCTTGAGATGATCTATTAAAACATTTTTCTAACGACTGTCTTTTGATCTTTGATTGCATTTGTGATGGGACGAGATGATTCTCATCTATTTTTCTTGCGCTTTCAACTCTTCTTTCAACCTTCAGTCTTTTACTAATATATATTCTTTTAATTGAACGTTACATACTATAGTACATACTCATTTCCTTTTAAGGAGGCATTGGAATCAAATTTGGAATCGGAATGTAAAGTGCTGTACTTTGAAAAATCTACATGTAAATTATGTATCTGGCACCTGCTACTTTACTCGTCAAGAGTAAATATGTGTAATTATGCAATTTGTGGTGTTTAAACTGGTAAAAATGTAAACGGCTCAAAATATTATTATGCATAGTTTACCTGTGTATTCTATATGTTAAGTTATGTGTATTGTGTGCTTATGAAAAATGTAAATGAGGAGGGTTCGTGAACCGTAACAGAAATTGAAATTGAGATGCTTACCTTTTGCTTCTTACTCTGTGACTGTTACACGAATCTCACGATTCAAGGTCTGCTGGATCGTCTTGCTCGCGCCTGACGATTTTACTCCGGCAATCTGTCATATAAAACAAGAGAAAATATGCATTCAAATTAGACTTTTTGGGCGGACTCACAAATTATCGTGTTTTTAATGTAGTTTACATTTTATTGTAAAATAAACGACAAAATTTGAGGTAACGGTTGCATAGAAATGTAAAGGTCAACTTCTTGGGGTCAATCACATTATTCATGTGTGTATTTTGTAAGAGATGTGTAAAACCAAAGTAATGTCTCAATCTTTTCTGGACACTCTTTCTTGATGGCTCAAGAAGAAGCGAGAAACTTGATCTCAAGCTGTGAAAGAAGTCATTTGAATTTTGTTTCAACCATTGTTTGTATGTATAAGAGTCGGAAGTCACTTGTCAATTTTCAACTGGGTGTTTGTATATTGTATATATACACTTAAAAAAATTGTGACCGATACGAATTTCTCATTGCACTGAAGCAATGAGAAATGCAGGGAACAACGAATAAAAAAACGAGATGGCTGTCATTTTTTAAATGTGTTCTGTATGCATGCTTATGGTATAGACAGGGAAACAAAAAACAAGAAAAATGTCCTATTCAAACATTTACAGAGCAGGAGGAAGAAACACGCAGGCAAAAAAGTACAAATACAAACAGAGAGCCAAGATATTTGACTGTTCGAATGCGTGGAATTTGGAGGACGCCCAGTTCAGTTTAATAATGCATAAATAAATATATGTATGATATGATATATCAGACAGGAATGACATTAGGAACTAAAGTACTAATTTTCTGTCGAGCTACATACGTACAAGCACACACAACGAAGTTGAACACAAGGGGGAAGAGAAAAGAAATCATTACAATCCAGCTGTCAATCACGGTGTGGTTGTCACAGCCATTGTCATTGTCCTTGTGATTAAACTTGCTTCGAATTCCATTCCAATAGATACACTCGTGTTGGACTGAATTATATGTATATAATGGGCTTCATATTTCATATATTCTTACACATTTTACTTATCATAATATTCTTTTCTTTCTCCCTATCTTTCGCTCTCTTCGTCTGTCAAGACGATATTAAGTGAACTGTTTAAAAATTAATATCAAACTGCTAAGAAAATAGTAATAAAAATAACAGTAGAAGAAGTAGAGAAGCAGTAATTTTACCCTATAAGAACGCAAAAGTTTCTTCTTCTCTCGACTTGAAGTGTTTACGTCGAGAGCTTTGAGTCACCCATCAATATATTGATTCTCCATCTTTTTTACATTTTATCTAGCAGGATTTTCCGTTTTTTCAGTACAATCATTTGTACTAAATAAAATTTTTAAAGCAGGGTAAGTTAAATAGTTGAATGATAAGTCTTTTGCCCCTTGAACTGTGTGTTGTGTATAGCTATATAATTTTGCGCTTTGCAGCTAATTTAACGCAATTTGGGCGTGTGTTGTGTAATGTCAATTTTATACGTAGTTAGTTAATCCTATTTTTTCGTTTTGCTCTACACAGCCTCCTAATTGCTCCTCGAGTTGGAGTTTGCAATGCAGAGAGAGAGATGACGAGAAAAATACGGGGAAACGGAATAATCACCATAATTGGCAGTCGTCAAACTGAAAATCAGCTTAGATTTAATAAGCAAACAGAAATACAAATACAAACACAAATAGACGTCATAGAATCCAAAATAAAACAGAGTGAGGAAAAATCTCTGCCTCACGCTTCCCTTTGTTTTGCCTTGGAGTTCACGGAAGCTACAAAACTGATGAGGATGACTCGGATGGAATGGAGTTATTATTATTATTATCGTGAAAAGATCAGAGTTCACATGTAAAATATAAATAAAGAGGCATAATTTAGGAGCAGGCCGAGTCATCTCCAACAAAATACGGTATGTATGTATACATGTGTGAAGCCTAAAAACCCGTTTAAAATTGGAGAGGTTTGGAAAGCCTTGAACAAATAAATCTATTTTTCAATAGAGATCCTTCTAACATTTATTTATTGTGGAAGCATCTGTGGAATCCGCGTAATATTGTACAGTGTATTAGCTGGAAGCAGGGAGTCATGCATCACGACCCGAGAAAATAAGAATCGGAATCACAAACTCAAATCTCATTTTGGCTCACGCCTCAACATGCTCAAGTCCATCCAGCTCTTCATCCATGAAGATGAAGAGCACAATATCATATTAGTATATGCATATGTGCAGATAATAATATGGCCCCCAGTAGGGATGTACGACGCAATTTTCCCTATATTTACATATTTATTGTGTAATTCAAGGTATCGTGTTGCAAACAATAATATATATATTGTGCAACTTACAAGCAAAGGGTTTTAGCTTTGTCCTCGGGATTGACCTGAAATTGACAACACTAGTCTGTCTCGGTCTCCTAACACCACTTATGGACAAATTACGTGCCAACTTTTCGAT
>JAQIVE010006029.1:0-12058 GCA_034698285.1 Sminthurinus bimaculatus | reverse complement strand
TAGGACATTTGCCTCCTATTTTACCGTAATAAAAACAATAATTTTACCAGAATTATCGTAAATTTACCATTGCAAGATACAAAAAATATGGTGAAATTATGGTAATATTTTCAACTTTGCGTTTTTAGGGAATGTATGTATATTCCTTTGATTGTGGTTTTTTGACGATTTGTTCAAATTCCTGGGAAATCCGATTTCAAGGATAAATCCCGATCCTACTTAAATACGTGGATTCAAATTCGATTGAAAAACGGCTGTAGTAAAAAATTAAATGCAAAATGTACACATGAAACCACATTTTTGGCCCTAATACTCAATATTACATTTAAAACTGACCAAAAAAGCAATTCCGTTCATGATTACAAAACGATGCATGCATATGGAATGTAGATCTTGTACAAAACGGCGGGCTTTACTCTAATCTCATGGGAAAACGTGAGTAAGCATACAGTTTCATTATGTATAATGTATGCATACGTAAACAGACATAGTTTGTCCAGTTTTTCCGAAAAAATCAAAATTTTGGCAAGTGTATTACGATTCTGGGAAAAAACGGCAAAGCTGCCCGTCATGAAGTTTTTCTGCTCCAATTTTTTTACTTAACTATTTTTTTTCAATACGTTTGTAAAATTTTTTTATGTGTAAAAAGTTGGCTCTTTGATGTAAACTCTGGTTGAAAAATTCAAATTCGAATTTAACTATGAATTTGCTTTCATTTCCATTTCCACCCCGTTGCTCCCATTACCTCGTTTATTTTCCTTTGATTTTTAAACCTTTTTTGTATTTCTCCATAAAACTGTAGTGGTATTTTCATATACATCCTGATTTTCTGCCTGAATTTTTCTTGGTTTTTGCCTTAGACTTTGGTTGCACAGAAAAAAGTGGAGGAGAGGGATGAATTCCAACTAATGATGGCATTTTAATCATTTCCCGCGAGGGAAAAAGCCTCAAACTTTATTTCCTTCGTTATTGTCATTGTCATTACTGGATTCATGCACAATCTACAGACCAGACTCCAGACTTCAGACTCACAACCAGAACCAGACAGACTCTGCTCTTTCTTTTCCGTTTCTCCAGACTCTGGATGAATCCGTCATGCGGACTCCTTTTCTCTCCGTTCACTTTGTCAATTGGCAAAAAGCAGGGAAATCAAAGAGAAAAGTCAAAGCCCTTTACCATACATACATACATAATACATAAATCCAACTATTACACAATCATGTAGTTTTATATAATGGAAAAAGACTCTTAAATTATACAAAATTCACGCATATCTTCACATTTGCTTTTTATCCCGGGCATTGCAGAGGCTTGGCAGACTAAAACTTTCCAGAAAAATCGGTTTCAGCTAGAATTTTCTGTACACAATTTCGGTCAAAAATCTTGTCAATTTTGATAAGATTTTGATGAAATATCATAAAAATATCATCAAAAATTGTCAGTCGTCAAATTTCATAAATTGTTTATAAGATTTGATGAGATTTTTTTCTAACGCAACCTCATGGTTGTTTTTCAAGCAAATGTATTAAAGCTAATTTGAGAAATACTATTGAAAAATGAATTAATTTCCCGTGCATAGTACCAAAAGTCTGTAAATATGTCAACGGTGTACTTTTTACACATTTTTGTATCCATTTTTTGAAGGCCTCTTAACGTTGATCGTGTGCATCTTGCAATCTATCCGCGATAATAA
The DNA here is from genome assembly GCA_034698285.1 of Sminthurinus bimaculatus. Classification (NCBI taxonomy): domain Eukaryota; kingdom Metazoa; phylum Arthropoda; class Collembola; order Symphypleona; family Katiannidae; genus Sminthurinus; species Sminthurinus bimaculatus. Next base: position 10,365 of record JAQIVE010006029.1, on the reverse strand, counting down.
TGTACACATAAAATATTGTGGGCTCTTGCATCATGTCATGTTGTGTTGTGTAATGTAATGTGAATGTGCTTTGGGCGGAGAAAGATTTACACGATGAATAATATACTCGCGTGCATCTTCCATCTATCTATGTATAGAAGGCTGAGTACATGAAAATGAATATAAATCTGAGCACACTTGTACGCTGTACATAAGTATGTATCCACGACCACTAAATCAATATCTAATGATGTATCATCCAGCTTCAGCTCTTGCTCCGGCTCCGACAAAACCAGCTGAGACAGCCGACCATGAGCAAATGGAAGAACAAGAGAGGATCCCACCAACGCCTCACATAATGTAATATTGTCGCCCTGAACAAGGAGCAAAAGAAAAAGAGGACGAGGAGAATCATAGAAGAGCAAGAAGGGGACTCAAATTGGATTGGAATGGGCCCATGTGAAACATGAGGGGAAAAAAGAGTCCAGACAAGAAAATAACATGAACAGAAGAGATCTGATAAAAAGAAAAGAGAAACGCAGGAACAAAATAGCAAAAGTAGTGAAAAGACACTGCAAGTATTAAAGAAGCAGAAGAAGCGAAAGATACAGAAAAAGAAGGAGTAGGAGTAGAATTAGTGGGAGATAAAACGTGATAGTTCCTCCGTCGCAATTGTGTGACATGAAGAACTCTTATTATCAGATGCGCGACGCGAGATATGAGGGAAGCAGCACGATACACGATACAGCACGCCACAGTACATACAAGGAATGAAAGACCAGGACTTGATTTTATTCCATTTCATTTAAAAAGGAAGAAAAGGCCGAGACAAAAGACGAAATTTCGCCCACTATGAATTTTGTCATTTTTCTACAGTTTTTGATAAAAAATCAAAAAATTCGTGTCAAAGCTCCAGAATAAATAGTTAAAAATGTCCTTCCCATCTTTTGAAGGAGCATTTTCCGGGCTACATGGATGCATTTTCCCAAAGTTACCGTTAAAGTAGTGGCGATTGCATGGATGCATGCAGTGACTGTGAAAAAAGTAAACTATCTATGTGTGTGTAGTTAAAAGCAACGGGGAAGAGGTTTTCCATAAAAAAATCAAAAAACATAAGCAGCTCACTTCTTTTTTTCTGGCTGTTTTTCCGTCTGAATTATGAATTATGCAGGAGGGGTGAGAGAGAGAGAGTCTCTTGGCTCATCCTGGGACCATTTCCCCATAATACACACATTATACATCAAGATGTTCATACGGCGTTGGAATTCAACATGAGACACATTCTCAACTGTAATATAATACATGTTGCACATGCATAAATTCATGTATGTAGACACGTATTATTGCACAATATATAATATATCCATCTCACACACAATATTTTCCCGTGTGTTGAGGAATCCGAATCCGAATTCGAATGGGAATCGGAATCCAAAAAATCCAAAGCGGTATGATGATGATTCCGCTTCCTCATTTTTTATCCAATAGGTATCTACTCTCTACATTCCTGGATATTTCTCCATGAGAATCGTGAGGATGATGAAAGTATGTAGCATGTAGCGTGTAGAGTGTAGAAGCTCGAGTTTTTTCTCCCGTACTTCATATTTAGCTGCTCCGTGCCAAGTCTCCACATACAAATGTGTGTATTTATACGTGCATTAGTCCGTCTTTTTTATCCCGGATGCATCAACGTACCTCGTACATCCTACATAGATTCGCACAGCTCTGTTCGCCCTTGAAATATGTGTAACGTGTAAAGTGTAAATACAAACAGGGATAGGAATCAGAGAGTGTTCAGATAAAAAATGAGGGGATAAAACAGAGCTGCATTCTGCCTCTACTCCTCCCTCTCAGCTTCTTTTTTGTGTACTTATATATATGTGTGTGTGTGTGCAGTCACATTTGTACTTTTATTTCACAGTTCGTATTTCATCTTCCACCTCTCATATTTCTCCATTTCTTTCCCTTCTTTATGTATGTGCACTCCACTTTCCTCTTGAATTTTATCACCCCCGCTCAAGATTGCGGGGAATCGGAGCCTGATTCTGCACTTGGATTCCAAATTCTAAATTCCAAGTTCTGAATTCCATCCATTCTAAAAATCCTCTTGGTTTTGGTTTTCTTGGAGCGGAAAAGGGGCGATCATACATACAGATAATAAATATAAAATTACACACATAATTTACTTGAATTTTACATATATTATTTTGTAAATAATGCACTTGCTCATGCAAACGTAAATGTATACAGAAGGGGAAAATGGGAGTTGTCCCTTCATTCATAATTTATAATTCATAATTCCCAATTCACTACTTGCACAAACAACTCTTAAATTTTAAGAACAAGACGCTAGAAATAAAACCCGGGGGAATAAGTAAGTGAGATGTGCAGGGTTTAGTCAAGTCAAGCCAAGTCAGTTAAAGTTGTTGAGTCAAATAAATATAAATAATCATACATACATATAAATAGGAATAAAATTCAAGCAAGCGGCGGAATATGAGGCTAAAATTAAGGGGAAAAGTCATTATTTAAAGCAGATTGCACCAGGATAAAATAGAACTTTCCTTTCTATGGGGGTGTGTGTGTGTGTGTGGGTGGATATGAAAAGGATGATTATTGCGGGACACTGTAAAATATCCAGATGGAGAAAGGGGGTGAAAGTATAAGAGAAAGTACGTATATTATATAGTTGACAAATACAACTTTTCACCACTACCGTAAGCAAATTCAAAATTTCCCCCTCTTCTGTCTTCTTCTGCTTCTTAAGGAAAAGAAAGGGGAGTCGTCTGACTGTCGTCCGTCTGCTGCTGCTTCTGTACTTGTACATATGCTAATGCAGCGTGCGGTGCATTGACTAACGATAAAATTTGATGATGTATAATGTACAATAAAAGTTTATGCCCGTATGTATGCACAAGTCATCTTCGTCCTCAGAAGACAAGCGCATGGAAAATATTACAGAGATTTTGCAGGTTGGAAAAAAGTCCTCTAAATGTCAAAAGAATGACTTTGAGAACAACTGGATGAGAGGTGTCAGAATAAATTAGGAAAAACATGCTAAACCTGCATAATGTAATGTAAAAGTCTATTGAGAAACTTTGCGTGGCTGCGTTCAAGTGTCAATTCATATGTATAATGTATACGTACATACATAGTGCGTATGGAGAAAAGCACCCGTAATTTGAAGGATAGTCAATGAGCTTTTCTCCCGGACAATATTATAGAGAACTTTTTCCTTCATGGAGAAAGTGCATATCGAAATGGAGAGAAAGTCAAGGAGAAAGTAATGTGTCATCGACGGACGTAAAACGTAAAGGTTGAGCTGTATTATATACATAGATATATATTAGAATTATAATATAGATGGAAAATATGGATGACTCCGCATCGTCCTTTTCATCATCATCATCATCCTCATCATTTACATTTACGTCTATATTCTTCTATATGTACGTCGGAGAAAGGAAAGAAAGTTCAAAGAAAGGACTTTCTCCAGTCTTCTCCAGTCTTCTTTCTGTCGTCACAATAATGTTCAAGCTCGAAAGATCCAAGGAGTTTCCCTTTCCCCCAGCAAGTGCGGAAAGGATCCAGAGTTTGATCTTGGAATGCCTTTCTCCGTTCTCCATCCTTCCGCTTCCCCTGGCACTGACACTGCCAGTGCCATGTATGGCAGTGTCTGTCGGTCTGACGGACTTTCCCAGTGAATTGTCTATAGTGCTGCTGCTGCTGCTCCGGGAGTCTGGCGTCTGGCACAGTCGAAATGAAAATGAAAACGAAAACGAAAGCGAGAGTCAAAAAGAAGAAGACAAGAGATGGGACGACTCCAGTGGACCATCAATATCGGGATATTTGGTATTCCCATTCCCATTCGAATTCGCATTCCCGTCCTCATCCTCATCCTCATCCTCATTCTATTCTCATTGCTATTTGCTTTGGGTGGCAAGGAAGAAAATCTTGTCATCGCAAGACACGAGACTCGATTCTGATGGAGAAACTGGAGAAAGTCCTCCGATTTTCTACGGCATGTATACTCCATGTCCCATGTCCCATGTTCGACGTTCGAATGTGACGAGAATACCGAATACTTAAAATGCGTGGAGCTATTATATACATACAATAGAACGAGAATAGGATGATGCTCCGGCTGTTTCGGCTATTGTTGGCCTGGATGATGGTAATGACCATGTTTGCTCGACTCCACTCGGCTACGGTTCAAATCGCCCTAAAATGACCCTATTTTCCAGGGATAATCATCGACAGCCGTGGAAAAAGGGGCCAATTTGTCCATTTACACCCGGCTTTTTTCCTCTTTGGAGTAAATAAAGAGGATCAAAGGGAAAGTGAAACGAAGAAACGGGTTTATGTATGTAATACAAATATTTGCACACACTTTAATAGTCAACCATGTTTTTTGTAGGACGGGAAAAAGCATTTTTTCACTGTTCTACTTTCACTTTTATATGCATTTGTGCTGGTTTTTCTGTTTCTACAGCATATTCTGAAAAATAGGCGAGTGCAGTGCAGTACAAAACATTTTATTACTTTTGCGATGCAGGCGACACCCAAAAAGTCATGGTCCTCAGTCAGTCGGCTGTTGCATCGTAAAACATGTCAAGGAGACGAATGTGCAGCAAAACAAGTGGAGAAAGTTGGGAAAAGTCAAAAGTCAAAATTTCCATTTGTTCTCCATCTGCACAGTACATTGTGTATGCATTACAAATGTCGAAAATGAAATAACGGGGAGCTCAAAGACTCAAGTCGACTCGTCTCGATTCGACGTCGCTTCAAGTCAAGCCAACCTTAGTCCATGTCCAAAGGGGAAAGTTATCACACGTCAGATGAGATCACATCCCACACCCGAATTTTGTATATTTTTACCTAGAGAAACATGTCAATCGAAAGGTCGATCCACTGTCGACTGCTGTGTGGATGAACATTACATTAAAAAATTCAGCTGTCAGCTGTTAGCTTGCATCTGGATCTGGATCTGCATTGTATAGACTTCCGTCTGGTTCTTTCACCTTGACGCCTCTGCCTGTCAATCTTGACGCCGTTCTTTCTTTCACATGCAGAATTTAAAATCTGCATTTTTAAAGGACAGTCACCCGCTTATAGTAAAATCCAAGAATTTAATAGTGGATGAAGGATGACGGTATTAAGGCTCTTGAAAAAAGGGGGATGAGCCAATATTTTTAGCCCAATATGCAAATTAGCACAAGTGAACAACCAGACAACTTCCAGCTAAAAATGGCTGTTGACATGTACATAAAGCGCCCACGTTCAATATACATAAATAAGTATATTGTCGAGAGTCAAGTAATTCCAGTAAAAATTGGGCGTCGCTGGAAAAATTCAGACTTTTCCTGGAAATCCAACAGAAAATGAACAAAAACGAGAGTACATATGTGCAATGTGCAAATATGTTTGTGTATATATGAAACACAATAGACAGCAAAAAAGGAAGAGAGAGTGGGAGATTTCCCAAACAAAAGATATTCAAAGAAAACACAAGAGAGAAAGAGAGGGGACGAAAAGGAGATGATGAAAATTCCCAGGGAAAGCTGAGCAAGTTGAACATCTCCAGTGGAAAAGAAAAGAAAATTCACGAAATACATACAAATAAATAAAAATACTAGGCCAAGAAGAAGAACAAGCCCAAAGATATCCAACAAAATTTGGCCTATTTACATACTTTAATATAAATGCATATTTTGGGGAGCCAAGAGGGATCCAAAATGATGAAAATCCACCAACACGAATTGTACATCATCATGGAGATGAATCCTCTTGGTTTTTTTGCAAACAAGCTCAAAATTTGCAACATGTTTTTGCACATTGAGTGTACATTGTACATATGTATAGACAATCCTGCAGACAGAAGCTCCGCGTCTCTTTCCCCAAAAGGAGATGAAATGCTGGCTTTAAGTTTATTATGTAAATGGACAATCGTACATATGGGCAGGGTAAACGGGAAAATGGCACAACATAAATAGCAAATATGTTTTGCAAATGTGAGTACACATGTATGAATGAATTTCAATTTCTTTTTATTTGCTGCACATTTTCCTACTACAACTTTCTTTGTTTTCGGGGCTTGGCTCGTGTCAGTGTCGATTTGTCCGTCTGCCCGTCCTTTTATCCCATCCCATCGCACTCCGTCTTATCACATCTCATCTCATCTCAACCCATCTCGTCTTAAAGTTTACATCACCACATTTCATCGCATCTCATCTCATCCCAACTCGGCACATACTACCGCACGTATTGTACCGCAGCTTTCTTTCTTTCTTCCCGGAGAAAGTGCACACTTGTTTGTTTACTGTTTACCCCACCAAAGTTCTCAAGTCAATTTTGATTTGATGGAGAGCGTGCAGTGTGCAGCGATGAAGAAGCGCACAGTGAATAGAGTGGAATGGAAAAGAAAGGACAGGAACAAGAAGACGAGGAGCAGATCAAGCGAACGGGAAGATCTATCTGAATTTAAAGAAAAAGTCCGCGTATATACCGAGCACGAGAGATGATGACGGAGAAAATGATTAGGATGATGGCGATGAGGATGACGATGAGGATGAAAACATGATGCAGACAACCCTGAAAACATGAACGATCACCAGCCAGAACAACAGCTAGTAGATAGTGGCGGCAGAAAGAAGACGGGAGTCTTAGGTGTAATCTAACAAGTACCCGCTTTCTCTCTCTCTCTCACTCTCTCTTCTGCCTGTCCAAAGGCATTGTCTTCAACTCAGTGCACTTGGTGCAAATTCAACGTCAACTTGACAACTCAAGTTGAGGGAGTGGGAGGAAGAAGCAGTGAAAGCAGTGAACGCCGAGGCACAGCTGTGCCCACAGGAGCACCTCCCTCTACTTTCACTTTCTCCTTGTGCTGAATACACAAAGACAAAGGCAAAGACAAAGACGAAAACAAAGGCGGAAGTGGAAGAAGTGAAAGAGAGTGCGGAGCGTGCGGTGGTGGAGACAGGAGCCACTTGACTGATCATGGCCATGACCATCATCATGATGATCATCATGATTGCACGGATAATGACACGACCACAAGTGTAAACTCTAAATGCATCTGCGTGTTTCTGCTCCTGCTCGTATTTGTATTCCTCTTCGTGTTGCCTTCAAATAAAGGAGAGCCTTCCATAGACATCTTCATCTTCTTGGTTTTACTGGTATGAAGTTATCAGGATTAAAACGCGTGTCCCCTTCAATTTCGATTTTCGTTATACATACACACGCACAAAGGCTCCAAGCTCGAAGCTGACTTTAACTTTGACTTTCTCCGGAAATCCCCAGATTCAAAGAATCTTTGCCTAAGGAGAAAGTCAACTAAAATTCAGCTAAATTTCAGATTCAGCTTCTTTTAAGATGATCGTCTTCATTCTTCATGGGACAGATGAAACGGGACAGGAAAATGATGTGATGACAACTTTAAGTCATGTTTTGTATTGTATTGTCTCTCATGGGGCTGAGACAGATGATTTGTCCAAAATTCGAGATAATACCAATTTTCACCGTGTCTTTACATACATAAGAAAATGCTAAATCTAGTGAAATTCGGAAAATGAGGGAAAGCTCATTAAGCTCCCCGAATTCGAATTCGAATCTCAATGCTGATCCGAATTCCAAGCCAGAGCTAAACTGTACAATGAACAATGAACAATGTGCCCACATCACCAAATATAATTTCCTATTATCTTGTCACGTAAATTAGACGCCTCTCGAGGAACAACAATAGATCACATCCATGTGCATAGATTTTAGATTGTAGATACTCGTCGACTCTCTTTCTCTCTCTCTTATCGGATGCCTTCTCTTTCGTTCTTTGGGGCACGCAACGAAATTTATGGGGAAATAAGAACAGCTAATAGAATTCATTTTCTCGTCTGTGCTATTCTAAATACGTGGAGATTCTCTAGCTGGACAGCAGGAAAAGAATCAATTCTTCATTCACTGCATTGTATCGTGTAAAATGCACTGTATAATTGTACATTGTACATATTGTACATACGAAACTGGAGAAACTTGCTTCGACTCAGATAATTAATTGCGAGAATCTTCCGTCCTAAATACATATGCACATTGTGAATTGTGCAAGGACTCGAATAAATATTTGAAATTCAAATAAATCCTCCCACGTCCACTAATTTCCCTCGGTGAATGTCAACCAAATGCGTGCAGTGGGCGCAGTGAATTTGAATTAGAAAAAGCGCAATTTTATTTCCATTCGATTTGGACCCCGGAAAGAAATGCGCGGGCTTTCTTTGTCCTTCTAACTCTGTTGCTTCTACAAACAAATCCAGCAGACTCGGAAACAAATATTGTACAATAAAATAAATTCTGGGACAAAATATATATGTACCAAAATAAAGAAATGCATTGTACATATGTATATTGGATCGCGGGTTTTTTCACGCACAGGCTTTTCCTTTTCCTCCCGCTTCTGCATCCTGCTTACGCAACTTAACGTAACGTAACGTAACGAAACGTAATAAATTTAAAAACACTCACAACACTGCTGCGTTTGTCGACAAAAGCCTTTTCATAGAATCCATGTAGTTTTTACTTTCTCCAAAGTCTCCATCCTTTTCCAAATGGATACCAAATGGAAGTGGAAATGGAGAAAACAAATCATTTCAGGCAACTCTTTTTGCTTTATCTGTACTTTTACTTTGTTTCCTCAAATATCCGTTTCGCATTCGCATTTGTATTTGTATTTTTATTCCAACTTTAACAGGGAGCACTCATGTACATGTTGTTCTGGCTAATGTTGTGCGCAGCCATGCAGCGTCATATTTCTAAACGATTTGACGTGGCTCCAGCTTCAGATGTTGAACGTTGATGTGTGACTGACAAATATATCCGATGGCAAATAACAAATGAGTTTCTGATTGTTGCTCTTCCCTTCTCCGCCTTTTGCTTTCTCCGGCTTCTCCCTTTGTACGTACAGTGATACAGTATTTACATAACACGGATGTATGCAAAAGAAAGCAACTTTTTTCATCGTATAAAGTCAAGCCTTGTTATTTTGTGCAACTGGATGGATGGATAGAAACGGCAGAACAAGCAAGTGAAAGCACCAGTACAAGAACAAGAACAAGAACAACTGTACAGAGACATTCGTGTGTATACAACGCCAACTTTCACCCATTCCACCCGCGTTGGCTAAGTAAAAGCGAGGAGAACTTAATAGAAAGAGAAAGTCAGAGAGAAAGCAACAGAGAGAGAGAGAGAGAGAGAAAGAGCGAATTAACTTAATAAAATAAACGAATTCTGTTCTGCGGTTGCCTGGAGCATACACTTGATTTTCCAGTCTGGAAAACAGGAGCAACACACAAGAACACGAAGGGAAAAGCTAGAGCTGGAGCTGGAGAGAAAGTTGAATTGAAGGCAAATCCAACTCCGAATGCAAACTACAAACACGCTGTACAATCTACAGCTACAGTTACAACCATAACTAAAACTACATGGACGAATCCAGTGAAAGTGGAGACTTTCACTGACTTTCTCTGTCGAGTTTGCTGGAGCATAAGACCAGTGTATGTATCTGTGACTGTCTCTGTCTCTGTTTCTATTTCTGTGTTTCAGGCGAACGGAACTTGACTCCATACAAAGGGAAGTGTAAGGAGCAGAGAAAGTACAAGAGAAAGCAAAATAGTACAATGGGGTGTAGGCCGATGAGCAGTGTCGGATTGTGTACAATGTACATGCACAATACACTTGTATGCATGCATATTTTTCTGTGTGTGTGTCAATGGAAACTTATGCAAAACACATACATAATACAGGGCATAAAACTTTATATGTGTAATGTGTACGGTGCACGTACATACAATTTTCTGGGACACTGTAGCTGTACCTAAAGCATAGACAAGTAATAATAATATGGACTTTCATACGAGGAAAGATCCTTCCGCTCGGCTTGCTATTTAAAATAAAATGTAATGTCGGACTAAGACGTCAAAGCCGGGAGAAAGTCTGTTTTCTTTTCCATCCCGTACTTTTCAAATTTATTTACCGACTGGTGAAAGTCTTCGCCCCGACCGAAAACCAAAAGCTAGACCAAGTGCCACCGCACACACCAACACTAACTTGTATGTACCATGTGGGGGTACTAGAATGGTATTGGTACTGTATTTTTTGAATACAGAAAGAATGTGTAAAAACATCCAGCGTACAAGTGCATTTTACTTTGTATTTACAAAAGAGAAGCAGACTAATGACGTTCATGAAACTGCACGCTTCTCCTGATTCCTTTTCTTCTGTGTGTATGGCTGGAATTTCTTTATTTCTCGGCAGGAAACTTTCTCCGCTTTCACTTTTACTTTCACTTGAGCTTTCTTCACCCTGTCTTGTGTAGCACGGTGACATGATTCACATCAT